>JANKKB010030205.1:22500-86618 GCA_026225775.1 Bursera palmeri
GCAAATATATTTAAACCATAACGTAAGCAAAAGAAGATTTCTCTATATGTGCAAATGATGTAACACGGTTATGGTCCCAAAATGTTAGTGGGTAAAGGGAACTGAAACCATCATTTGAATATAATTGACTTATAAAGAAAGAAAAACAAAAAGCTTATTCACACAAACCTTTTCGTGTTCAACAACCACCCACGTCTCAAAATTGAAGGCAAATACAGAGGACGTAAGTGACAGACAGATATTTGCAACCCAGACACTTGGATGTATCGAAATCCTCTTCCATATACCAACAAAAAGATGCAGGATGAAGAAGAGCAAACAAACTTTCTTCCGACCTCTACAGCACACATGCATGAAACAATCAGTTTCCTTTCTTTTCAATAAACTCGTAATTTCAACATAAGAAATTCTACCACATAAAGGCATTATAAAAGTGTAACACACAATAGCCTCTACTTCTCTTGCTATTTCACTATCATATCAAATTACCTCATCAAACAACCAAGACTAATATGCCCCATTATATAGTTCCGTAAATAAAATGTTATCCACAGATCTCCATGAAATAAGCAAAAAAATCCTTTTTTTTATTTTTTTTCCAAAAATGAGATCAAAATTTAATTTTGTGCAACAAACCTAACGCATTACAAACTTACATTCCAAATAATTTTTCTTTTATTTATTTTTTGAAACTGAATTTCAAATCATTCACAATGTTATACATTTGAATTGAGTAAATCACTTCCTCCTGAATTTCTACTACATAATAATAAAAACAAAAATAATGATACTGTCAAATTCCCATGA
This sequence comes from Bursera palmeri, assembly GCA_026225775.1. NCBI lineage: Eukaryota > Viridiplantae > Streptophyta > Magnoliopsida > Sapindales > Burseraceae > Bursera > Bursera palmeri. The sequence goes on from JANKKB010030205.1 coordinate 23,308, forward strand.
TTAACCTAAAAATTGATTGATGGAGTAACAAACAACAATTGAACTTACATTAAATCAGAGAGCATTCCCAGAGAAGTACCAAGGAAGAAAGCAGTTGCGTATCCAACACACACAAGCACCACCATCTGTTCCTTACTAACACCATAACGAACCAACTCATACTCGCCAAACACCGACCACAAACCTTCCATCACTGCGTCCAAAACATAAAAACAATACCAAACAAACAATGAATAACGCAATTTTAATACAAAAAATAACGACTTCATTATCCACGCAACCAAACAGAGCCTAAGAAATATGAATTTATTACCTGAAGCAAGGGAATAGATGATAAGGAAGTTTCGCTGGAAGCGAAGGAAGGAAGAGGAGATCCCGAGTTCGAAGAGCGAGGAAGAGGAAGGCTTGTTGGATGAATAAGGAAGAACGAATATGGAGAAGAAGCAAGAAACGAATATGAATATATGAAGAAACGGACTCGGCTCCCAAATGGAGCTCTCAATTACAACTCCCATTTGATTCGCGCAAGGTTGCCCGCTGATGTGATCTACAACTATTCAAATCTCGGAGAACCCTAGATCATGACTTGTTAGTGGAAGGAAATGCACGGAATGCAGGAGGGAGATAGTGAGTGAGTGAGCCAACGAGTTAGTGAGCGAGTGAATGAGTGGAAGAGTGAGTGTCAGATCCGTATAGTATTTGATCGAGTTCTGCAACCGCAAGTGGAACAGAAGGAAACATGAACGTGCTGGTAGGGATGAAATATACGAAACGCAGCGTTCATCAAGACGGTGCGGATTAGGCCCTTACCCCACTGATTATTTTTGAAAGGGTGGGAAAGGATACGGTTTCCAATCCCCTTTTCCTAAATACACCTAATATTTTTAGTAATAAATATTTTTATTTAATAATTTAAAGCTAAATAAATCTAACTAATCAAAGTCAGTATTTTATTATTACATTTAATATAAATTATCAATAATCTATATTATTTATTCATAAAAACATATTTTTAAAATTCGCTTGTTTCATCAAATTTTAATGAAAATTACATATTTTAATTGTATTCTTTATATAATAAACATCAGTTGATTAATTTAAAATTATTACAAAGGTTCTTTTCAAAATTATTTATATGTTTTATATAAAATATTTATGTTTTCTAAAAATTTAAACATAGGTATACTTAAAAAATCGGTTTTTAAAATATTTATTAGAATCAATATAATCTCACTCAATTTTGAAATAATTGTTACTAAACCAAATTTAGATGACGAAATCGATACAACACCTTATAAACTCGTTATTCCCAGATGATTAACTTATCAGTCATTAGTTATACTTAGATGATTCACTTATTAGTCATTATGAATTAACGGAAGCAACACTCGTTATATGCTTTAGTAATTTTTCTATTTATTTGAAATGGTATTTTTGTCTTAATTACATGATTAAAAAATATTAAGCTTGTTAAAATAAAAACAGTCCCTAAATTTAGTTATTTTCTATAACTTATTTTTAATAAGCCGTGTGTGGAAATGTTTTTGAAAAGTATATACTTTTTATAAAAAGTGTTTAAATTATTTGAGGAATATTTCTCAAGTTGTCAAAAAGTATCTAACAGCATTTTAGAAGAAAAAAATTGATGAAATATTTTTTAAGAAAACCTTTTGGATTTTTATTTATCTACAAAGTTAAAATTCGTTTAAAACGCCACATGATAAATGAAGATAATGGGGAGATTCCCTAAGGAATGTATGAGTATTAACTATTGATTGTGATGTTTATGCATTACGACAACATTATATATCATATAGGACCACCCTACGTGAAAGCTTTTTATCTATCACTATAAAATTCCATCCATAAAGTTGCCTCTTACAGCTAAATTGAGGAAGATCAATTCACTCCAGCTATTATCATAAATGTAGTACGGTGACCCTTGCTTACAGTTGGGCCAATTTTCAAGTTGCTTTATGTACAATATCGAAGTTATAAAAACTCATTTGACAAGCTTTAGATGCTCCTATAAGAAGCTCAGTAAAAAGCATTTTTATGCTATCCAATATTTTTTACGAAAATGGAAATGATATTTCTTCATAAAATATTTCAACCAAACATATTATATAGAAAATATGAAAATTTTTGTGCCGTTTTGTAAGAGCATCAACCTTCACACTCAGTATTTTGCGCTGCTTTTGCTCTTTTAGGAACAAATAGCAAAGCAAGGTTTGTTATGAACTAACTAGGTTTGGACCATTTTTCATAACCCTGGACCAAAGTGAAATATTTTTTATAACCAAATTCATTAATGATCTCACTTGACTCAGCTAGCTGTACAAAACTTACTTGAGCTTCTGGTTCTCCTGGAACTTTGAAGCATTTCAAATTTCCATTTTTCCCCATTGGTAAAGGGAACAAACTGAGGAAATGCCCTAGCCTAACCTCATATACAATCAACTCATGAGGAATAGGAATGAGTTGGAAAATATTGTTATTGACATACATGCAATGTTAACCTTATTAACACTAGCAAACTAAAAGCGCTACTTGCTTATATAAACAGACTAAAGCTTGCAATCCTTGAAGTGACTTTCATGTCTTTGACAGTCGGAAGCTGTGAGGTTTCTGGAGATGTCAATTTGTTGATGAAGACCACTTGGCATAAATTGCATGCATGTTTCCTGTATTAAACCAAGTTTAGTTACTCAAGGCAACATAATGTTTTACAACCTTTAATCTCTGGAATATGCAACTCGAGTGAAATCCAACTTGCAATCCATAAGTTAATTTGTTTATTTTTTCAGTTTGCCTTCAAACAAACAATAAGCATTACGATTTTTGTAAACATGCAGATGTTTCAAGATTGAGAACTTCTAAAATCTGACTCCATGATTCATTTTCAACATCATATTTCTATGAGGTTTCGAATGCCTTCATCTAATACATATGCATGAAACTCAACTTGACAGAACTAGGTCTCAATCCCAAAACTTAGAAAACATGTGCATGGAATATTAAAACGGTTTTAGCCAGGGTTCGTGATTATACCCAAAATGAAATTTACAGAGATGAAAACTGCAATTCAAAATAACAATAAAAATAATAATAATAACCAAGAGCAATATTAGAGATGACATTAGGAAAATGTGAGATGAAATATCAAAAACTTGTAAATAAAGCAAGTCTTTCATTCTGTTAACCTACCTCTACGCAATAACACATCAAAGGCTCACGGTGAAAATCAAGGAATTTAGGTTGAATAAGAGTTTTCACTAAATCTTAAGTCCATCAGTTCATTCTCTTTTTAAGAGGGATGTTCTGCTAAATAAGTCTCTTCAGCTATGTTTTATATGGAGCAGCAGTATGCAATTTCAAGTATGTTTCAAAATAATAAAATTGCACTGCTAATATATTTTTCCTTTCGCTATGGACTCCAGTAGATATTTACATCTTTTATCTAGAATTTAATGCAAAAATATGTAAACTTACATATCATATTTCTGAAGTTTTTTGCTTATGCCATCTGGTATGCTAGGCATAAGGAAATTACATGCATACCTTGGTCAGGGTATATGGACCAAAGACCCAGTCGCATCAAAACCTTCAAGACAGGGTATTATCTTATCTATATTCCTGTAGGAAATGTGACATAAACTTTAAAAGGTTTCATATTGGTCAACCTAGATGTTAATACATTAATCAAATTACCTCTCATCTACGGAACCTAGTTGGCTCCTCTGCCATGTCTTTAGATCAGAAGCTAGCTTACTATAAGCGTTAGCATCTGCAAAATTCTGCTTACTATCTCCCTGTATCAATGAAGACATGGAAAGTACATGATTTCCCTCTTCTCAGTGATGGAAAGCAATAAGGAAACTGGTAACCGTGCATTCTTTAAAAACAATGACTTACACCAATATCATCTTGCATACACCCAGGAATGCTTTTCAAAAGAATAGTGACATAATGCTCCATAGCAACCTCTGGAGCCATGTTCCCAAGCTGTTTCCAAGCATTCCTAGCACAAAATTATAATGTACTCAATCAATGAAGCCAGGAGCCTATGACTTGTATAGCAAACAAGCTATAGCCCAGGAAGCAAAGGCACTAAGTTGCCATTACATTAAGTAAATTAGTATTATATCCAGATCTTAATTCGAATTTTACTATACCCTATAGCATCAGACATGCAAATATCCTTTAGAGAAAAGAAAAAGAAAAAAAAAGCCGGTTACAAATCTAGTTTCCATTTTGGCAATAATAATGGTTGAGAATCCATAGATGACCAACAGAAACACAAACTGAGGAGAATATGAATAGGTAACCAAGAACGGCATTCATACCAAAAAGAAACAGGATAGGAAATAGAACCATCCAAAACTTTCCACTAAAGAAGAAAATTTCTTATGAAAGTACATTCAGAATTTGTGATAAATCTTATAGAGAGATTCCAATGTATTAAACCAATTAAGGGAATGAGGAATTGCTTTTCCCCCACCAGTCATCTTACCGAACCACATTTTCTTCTTCTCTTCACTCACTTTCCTCTAATCAACATTGCTTTCCCTATTCTCTTTATTTGTTTATGCTTTTATTCTTTTCTTTAGCCCTCATCAAGTAAGTTTTCTACATTATTTTCTTGTGTATGTGTCAATATCTACTTCTCAAAATTCTCAAGCGGCCATTAGGCTGATTACCACATGGCAGTAGTTGATCTCATTATCAAAAGGGTTTCTCAAAATTCACTCTACTCAAAACCACCTAATAAACTCAATGCCAATCCTGCCCCAACAGATCAAGAATTTCTACAAACTTTGGGCAATTCTAATGGAGATATATTTAACTTTACACAAATGGATCTGCTTTCCAATCACATAAGCCCAAGAAAAAATGCTTAAGTGATGCAGCAAAGTTATCAGTGCAGATGGAAACTTTTTTAAACAGCCATCAAGCAAGATACAATATGTTACCAAAAACAGAAAGAACAAGTCTAATACCAGTTTGCGCGAGCAGAGACCTTCAATGCCATCGGTTGAGGTTCATGGCAAGGGCCTTCAGTAGCAACCTTGTGAAGTCCATACAACTGCTTCATCACATTACCTCCAAGACTCGACACTCGATCAGCATTACTCTTACTTCCAACAAAAGCCACCGCAGCACCAAAAAGCCTCTCTAGCTCAGTCCTCTCTATTCCCTCCCAATCATCATCCCCATCAAATGACACCTCCTCAACCACATCTTTTCCATTTTTGTTTCCGCCCCCCATCTCATTATCGCATCCACACTCTAAAATTTTTATCTCTCCCCTTTTGGCCACACCCACTTTACCCTTACTATATTCTGTCTCAGCCTTGGCAATAATATTTCCACTCTCTACCGAGATCTCTTTACATTCAAAAACACTACCTTTACCATCATCATCTTCTGCATAATTGGTTTCACTGTCCAAAATCCCATCTTTAGACAAACCTACCTCAAAGTTAACATTTCTTTTGCTCTCAATGCCCTGAAAAACTATATTCTCTTCACATTCACACTCTTCAATAACTTTCTCTACCAAACCAACAACCCCCACTTCTCTCAACCCTTTATTCTCATCAATCTTGACATCATCATCACACGCTACACCCATCTCATTCTCATTCAACCTTTCTTCAAGCACAATCCTTTCCTTCCTCGAATCAACCAAATCACCATCTTCTACAAACCAAGTTCCTCCCTCACCTTCAAAACCGTGTCTTTCTGATTCAGCTTCAAATATACTAGCACCAAGAACCACCGCAGACCCGTCATGATCATCACCACACGTGGAAGAAGAAGAAGAAGAGCCTGAAAGAATCTTGGCAACAAGAAAGGCTAAGAGAAGAGAGAGAGCAACGGTAGAAACAAATTCAAGAAAGAGCTCCATGGGCAGGCCTTCGTTCTGAAAATTTTTGGTTTTACAAAGAGAGTAGTAGAGAGAGAAAAAGTTAAGAGTCTTTGAAGGCGATTTGGGGAAGAGAGCAAAAGCATATTGGAGTCTTATGAACAGGTGCTAAAGAGTATTAGCTGTCGGGCCCATGTTGCTGGTAAGCGAGAGGCATTTGAAAGGGACTTTTCCACTACTAACAGAGCTGCTGTGGCAGTGAGGAAGAGACCAAGCGGTGGCTTAGCAGCTTAGCTTGCTTTCTTCCAATTTTGTCTTGTTTTTGCCTTTCCTTTTTTTTTTTTTTATTCTTTTTATTTCTTGTCGATGTGAATGCAACTAGGAAACGTAGTTTGTTCTTGGACTGTTATAGACTGATAGTCACTGTAACAGGGCCTATTCAATTTCAGGTTACCTTTCAGAGTTCAATTATTAAAATTGAAGAAAATGGAAACTTTCATCTCACAGAAACTCTCCAGCAACTTACCATTTACTGACTTCTATTATTCAATGGTTTTACATTTTTCCATTTAATGATCTCTATTCAATGCTATACTTTCTTCATTGATGAGTGGAACAGATCAATGGAAAAATATTTTTTTGTAGAATTATAATATGCTTTTTCAATTAAATTTTGATCATTTCACTTTGAATTTAATATAATTAACACTACATTATTTTTTGGTGTGCTTTTAACTTTCATGGTTGCTAACGGCTTAAGAACTGAAATTTAACCAATAACCTAACCTTAATATCAAGTTACACAAACAGAAACATCTCAGCTACCCAATCGATGAACCAAAGACACTAAAAGAAGAAAGAAGAATAAAAAAGAAAATAAGAAAACAAGCAACATCGGCAGGTAGATGGTCCATCTAGCAATCAATTTCTTTCCACAAGCAAACGGTTTGTACTGACCGATATTTTCAGTAGCTGATGTACTATCTGCCACAATTTTATGATAAGTCAAGGCGATGGCATATGCTTCTGAGGATTGTTGTGCCAAGCTTCGCATCAATTGCGCAATCAAATGTGTCGGCAAATCCCAACGTTTTCCATGTGCAATTATTGTTGTTAATTGTAGCATGAAAGTTTACGGAACCTCGGTTTGTTGGCTTTTATTTTTTAAGGCAATGTTAGGTAGAATATGTAATGGTGGAGTAGAGTGAACGGTCTTTGAATTGAAAGACAATTCGTATACATATTGTAATGATATAATGTTCTTAACTACGTTGCCGACCAAGGCCCCATTTCTTTGTTCTTGGGATTCTACATCGACACCCCTGGGGTTCAGTTGAATAACATATAAACTTGATAGTTTTGTAAACTAACACGGACCTCCCTTGGTTAACACCTTTTGTTAAATAACATCAAATCAATAGTCTATAATTTCCATTCAACCCCCTTATATCAAAGAAATTACTAACAAAAAAACTATTAATTTAAGTATTTGATTGATGTTGCAAATATTATTTTATGGTTTATTTGGTTTTTAAAATATTAATAGGTTCATTGTGACTTACTAAATATAAGTGAGTCTGATGATTATTCAATATTATATTTGATGCTATTTAATAGTTATAATTAATGACTATTAAATATAAGGAGGTCAGTGTTTACAAAAATATTAGATTTTAAATTAACTTAATCAAACCTCAAGGGCGTTAATGAAACCCCTTATTCATAACTTATATTCCTTGCGTTGCCATGGGTTGCATAATGCCCTAACGGTGTCTATTAGTTTTAAGAGAGTGTTTGAAATCAGGGATTAATATGTTATTAAATAAAATTTTGGATGCTAAATGATTGTGCCCAAAACTGAGGGGTGTCCATTTATCCCGACAAACTCAAGGCTGCTTTCGTCTCATGTTACAGGCAAGGTATGGTATGATCTCGACTCTGGACTCTCGATCAGGCACATCTGGCTCGTAATTAAGGATATCAACTTCTGATTTGATGATAACCATTTTTCAACTTTTAACTTCTCTAGCGATAAGGATGATGTGAAGATAGCAAGAAAAACGTGCGAAATAATAGAGTGAAAGCTTCAAAGCGATTATTTTATACGAAATGAAATGTGATGACCATCTTATTATAAGAAATAAAATATAATGTAGGTGAACCTGATAACACATGTAAATATTTTTAATAAAAAAATAATAATATCTAAGACAACAATCAATAAAATATTCAGAACGATAAAAAAAATTATGATTATATAATTGAAATTATATTACGAATCATAAAATTGTATAATTTGATAATGGGAACTGCTATGATACTGGTTCGATAATGTTATGCATCAATATTAATTTTTATATCTTATAACTAAAAAAAGAGGTATGAGATGAAGTGATATTATTTGTCGAGGTTATGATGATCAAACGGTATAAATTTAACAACATAAAATAATAATTATTAAAAATTATTTATATTGTAATTGTTGTTCATAAGTAATGAGCTGTTAGGTACGTTGGACCTCTCTTCAATAGCCTGTATCTGACCTTCAAACATTTGTGAGCTGTAGTTATTGTTTTATTGTACTCTTATAATTTGTTTATTTATTTATTTAATTTTTTCACCGTCATTTAACTTATTAATCACTTCCATAAAGATAACAAAATTTCAAATGTGTCACAAACTTACGGCCGTCATATTCTTCCACTAATCTGAACAAAGGTTGACTTAAACATATCATAAATCATAATATCCGGTTTATACTTGGTTAATAATTCAATTTCTAAATTATGAATAATTGATTTATTAATTAATAATTTATTGATTTAATAATTAATTAAAAAATTAGCATTGATAGACCTCTATGCAACTAGCAATTAATAGTTTAATTTAAAATCTTTATATTACATTTTCCGTAACCTAGAAACACAAACTGTAATATTTTTAGTATTTATAATTTTTAATAATTTTAAATTTAAAACAAATAATTTTTTGAATTAAAATTGCATTTTATAAGTAAAACGTCAAGATAAGAAAAAATAAAATAGAATACAACGGCGCAAAACGACTAGTAGGTTTTGCGGGTGACCCGAACCCGATGGACTATCAGGAACCCGAACCAACATCTATAAAGTCTAATGTTGATTGCATCGTTTGCCCCTTTGTTTGTTTATTTATTTACGGCTGTAGGTGAGTTAGGGTTTCTGGTGAATTGAAGAAGCCGAAGATGGGAGGAGGCAACGGCCAAAAGTCCAAGATGGCACGTGAGAGGAACGTGGAGAAACAAAAGGCCGCCAACAAAGGTCAATTTCATCTCTTTTTCTCACACTCGCCGATTTCTAAAAGATACTGGATTTTGTAGTTGATTATTATCATTATTTTTTGAATATTTGCAGGAAGTCAATTGGATTCGAACAAGAAAGCGATGACGATCCAGGTAATTTTGTTTGTTTGTTTGTTTTTTTTTTTTAAWTTTTTTTTTAATGATTTTCTTGCGTTCTGGTTAGCCTTAATAGTTCTACTTCTGTTTATTTTTTAATTTTTTATTTTTTTTAATAATTTAATTGTAATGTGTTAGATAATCATTATCATTATTTGGATTGCTTTGGTGCGCATATTAAATGTAACATTTTACATTTAGTTTGTTTATGGTTTTGATTATACGTTATATGTGGCTTGCTCTGTTGGGCATTTGGGTGGATTTTGTTCTTTAATGTAAACAATGTCGGTTACAAACAACCATCATACGTGGTTGGGTTAGCCCTTGTACTTACAAGTGGATCCTTGGACAATGCTTGGGTTTCTGATTGAGCCAAATACCTACTCTGGTGGTACACCTTTAGCATAGTAGCATTGTATTACAATATTTTTAGCGCCAAAAGAAAAGGAAGAAGAGAGAAAGGATCAAATTGTCTGAGGAAATTAGTATTTGAAGATATATTCCCTGCCGAAACATACATTATTTGTGAAGCAAGAAATTGTTTGATATTCAACTGGTGGGTGACCTTGATGAACACAATCCAGGCCTCTGTGGGAATAAAACAAGGGTCTGATTGCTTGATTAAACCTCGAGGTTGAATATTTAAAGATATTGATTTTACATTACTTAATTCTAGTAAAACCTTTTTCTCCTATAGGGTAATTGGGTTGTTGCAAGAGATTATTTTGGGAACCATAATTTTCTGTCTGACGGTTTAATCGTTGATTGTTTTGTGTAAAATCATATGGATGAATGACCTTTTGTTTATTTGCAATGACCCACTCCCACATAGTATGATATTGTCCAATTTGGGTTGAGCCTGCATGGTTTTGTTATTGGGTTTCCCTCAAAAGGCCTCATACTAATAGGAGGAGCATCTCTACATATATTGCCCAATGATCTTCTCTAACCAAGTGAAGTGGGATTTTTAACTGAAATCCACCTTAACCTCATCCATCTTGGCCACTCTATGCTATGGCTCAAGAGCTTTGGGTCTGGGGTGTTGCATTATTAGTCATGATTCTTTACTATTGCTACCTGAGAATTAGCATTTGGTGCCGTCTATCTTGATCTGTAGAGTGAATGTTGGGGAATTTTATGCCTTCAGCTCGTCAATGTAACATCATTAAATTACTGCAACTATTGGATTCACTATGTCAAGTGTAAATCTTGCATAAGTACAGTCTCATTGGCATTGAATATCATCAGGAAATTGTTTGTTATGCATAATGTACTTTAAATGGTTGCTGATAATTTGATGATTGCTTTGGTTAACTGGAAATGCAGTGCAAGGTGTGCATGCAGACATTTATGTGCACAACTTCAGAGGTCAAGTGCAGGGAGCATGCCGAAGCCAAGCACCCTAAAAGTGATGTTTACGCTTGTTTCCCTCATCTTAAGAAGTGATGAAATTTGGGGAAATACCATACAAATCTAGGATGTGAACACAAGTCTCCCCTCATGTATAGCATTTCATCCTAGAAAATTTCAGATCAATTGTTTGGTGCTGTTAGTAGAATGTATGTGTTTGTGTAATTTTAGAGATGGACTGTCAATCACCATCTCCTTCTATGGCACGGTGTGTATGATGATAAGTGGATAATTGATCTGTTGTGTTTATGTTTCCTGACCAAATTAAGTATAATAGTGTGAGCTTCTTCCAGCCATTTCGAAATTGTCACCAAATTTGGGAACCATGGTTCGGAATTATGTCTTAAGTGACATCAATTTGAAGTTAATTGGATATAGGAGAAATTCAAGGCCTGTACCCTTGATTTTCCGCACTATGAGACTTGTAATGTATGTTTGTAGTCAGATTGAACAGGATAATACTACTTAGGTTGATTACCTGTCGGTCTGGGAGGCCTGACCCCGAGCCCAGGACCCAATTAAGCCTCAAATCGAGATTTTACATAATACTACTTATAACACATTTTCGATCTTATAGTCAATTATCGTCCAACTTGGACGGTTGGACCTGAGCATACGCAGAACCCCCAATTGACCAGTATCAAAAGATCATTTCACATTGAAATCAGCTAGACGTTTATACTTTTGCGCAACTTGCTTTATCAAATTTTTGGAAGTTAGCTCAAGGAATGGAAAAAAAGAATTTTTTTTTTTCAAAAGCCTTTTTGAGCTCACTTTGAAAAGATGTCATTTAAAACCTTCATTACAAAGATTCTTTCTACTTCTCTATTTTTCTTCAATAAATTCTAAACCGACCCTTGAATTTAGTTTTGTTTTGATCGTTGAACTCAGTTTGATCTTAACCCTTGACCATAATTTTAGTCTTAACATCTTGACCCCTACATCAATTTCGTTTTAACCCTTATATAGTTTTAGTCACCTTTGATAGTTTGGTCTTTGTTTTAACTACAGTATAGGCAAAGTTATGTTTGTTTTAAAAGATTTATAAATAAAGATATAAAAATCCTTTTTATTACTGAATCGAAACCTTTTATCCAAAAGATTAGAAAATGAGTCTAATTTTCGGAATACTTTATTGAAGTCTTTTAATCAAATGTCTCAAACCAAAAATAAGGAAATATTTTAAATATCACCTTCAGGATGCCCCTAGAATGGTATGACGAGCACCGTAATTATTTCAAAATCTGAAAATGAAAACAATTTGCTTTGCTTGTTTCTGTGATATTATGAGGAAATTACATCCAAACTTCCCATTCCTTTTTTCAAATTATCTATATTGCTCCTATTTAGTTTTAATTTCTTTATTTTTCCCCTCAAGAAGAGCCAAAACGGTACAACCCTAACAAACATGAAAAATACGTAAGCACAAAGGCTTGAAATAGTTTTTATGTTCGCTCTTGACAAACTAATTTGATCAAATAGTAAACAACTATCCACAACCCTTAATTGGCTACCACTCGCACATTGCAGCCACAACGTTTTTATAGAGTGTGGCAGTCCAATACATCTTTCATATGTTATGGAGTCAGATTTACATAACGAACTCCATCTCCTGGTGAAGGGCTACTGTGTCCTTGTCCTGCTACTTTCTGCAGCCCTAACTTGTGCAAAATATGGATGGGCCTGCGGCAAGCAAAAAGACAGCAACATCTTAGTACGCTCATGAATAATACTTGCAATAAAATCATCATATTCAAAGTCGTGGCAATTTTAGCACAAAGATTCAAATCTTGTTAAATAAATTCATTTGATCATAACCACTCAAATTTAAGCAGTTCAGCCTTAATACTGGACTGCCAGACCACTGCCCAAAACATGAAAATCAAATTCACATTTTAAATTTGTTACTTTATGCCGATTATTAATTCTTTGTTTGTTGGGAGAATAAGAGATGAAGCTACTAGAAGCAAACTGGGTCATATAAACTTACCATTGCTTCCCTAGCAGTTAATCTATCCTGGTGATCGTACCGAAGGAGCTTATCAAGAAAATCAATGGCCTGCGTGTCAAATAACTTGAAAAATGAATATCAATCATGAAACTAGTTAAGCATTGCGTAACAATAGAGTACATGTCTCTAAAAAGCACAAGAAAAATGACCTCTGGAGAAACCAGATGCTGATTATCCGGATTAATAAATTTGGACCAAGGCTTGCGGCTGTGTCTGCAAAAATAGTAAATCAACAAGTCAGTGCAAATGAAGCAATATTTAGTGAAGGAACTTCAATCATATTTGAAACTTTAGTCCAAGGAGAGGACTGACATATTGCCACACTAGATGTTTCCATAGAAGGTCAATGTTTACTTCAATCATATTTTTGTTGTCTAATAAAAGATTAAATCAATAACAGAAAGGAAATTCATGTTCAGTACCTCCCAACAAGCGCATCAAGTTGAGGATCGAGCTCTAAATGATATTTGTTCAGGTATGCATTTAACTCATCAGTTCCCAGAACCTGGAAATACATCAAACTATCAGACAGCAGCCCCGTGGCATCAAATTTACTTGTCAAGACTTCATTTGCAAGCAAACCTTAGATATGCATTGAAATGTATGCAAAATATGTATGACTCTGGTGCCAAGTATAAAAGTTTGTCCTTTTCCAAAGCAAACAAACTTTAGTTGACATCTTACTTTGTGATTAATGCATGCTGTATATTAGATCCTCTACTTCAGGGACATTAAGACATTTTGACTTTTAATTCTATCACAAACTGCTATAAGAAATCAATTAGAATATATATTTTAGAAACTGATTATTAGTGCACCTGCAAAAGAAAAATCATCAGCCATTTAATGAAGCAGATAATCACAAAAGGGCATTTATGAATCTCCCGCAGCTGATTGCAACCCAAGACCAGAGAATCATAAATCTTAGAAAAAAAGGAAGCCATTGAGGTACCAATAGAAATTCCTAACAAAAACATGATCCTAGATGGTATGTTATGATAAAGACATCAGTACGAAACATAGTATATTTCACAAGCACTTTATCAAAACAGTCAATACATGATTATAAATTTGAAACTTTATGGGGCCATACCCCAGCTTTGGCATTACCTTGGCAATTTTGACAAGCTGATCATGATTGTCATGACCATAAAAGAATGGTTCCTTTCGGAATATCTGCTTGAAAGAATAACCATATAAGTTAAACAAAGACAAAGAAAAAGAGGCTCTTGTAGCTTCCTAACAAAAGTAAAAAAGACACAACAGTAAAGCAACCCATCAAAACCAGATCTAATCACATTACAAAGCACTTTAATTAAAAAAATTACAAAGATAAAAGTAAAATCCAGTACAAGCAAATTTACCATTCCTGCAAACATGCAGCCAAGGCTCCACATGTCCAAAGAATAGTCATAGTCCTGTAAGTCCACCAGAAGTTCAGGTCCCTTAAAGTATCTGTGAAATAAGAAAGAAATTTTAGTCTCTCCTCAAAGGTGAATCAGCAGTTTTGAGTATTAAACTTGAAGTCACCTTCACAAAATGCAAATCATAGAAGGAAATTGTAAAACTTAAGACATCAACAACCATGAAGCACAAAACTCACCGTAAAATAGCAGTGTTCATGACAGCAGTATATCCAATACTTCATCTGATGTTTAATATTATAAATTTGCAGTTTTCTGCAAATGCTTAAAGCAATAATGGCTAAATGCTTGCGTATGCACTAACAGCTGTCAAACACACATACAAGTTGCTGACTTCAAATGTTAACCTAACTACAATGATAGAAAGAAGTGTTTATATACAACATGCCCTCGGCCTTTAGCTCAAGTGATAAAGGATGGAATGGGTTAGGGTATCATTATACTAATATTTTTGAAGGTATTCAAGTTTCTTATATGGCTTGGTGTAAAACAAAAGTTTCAGTGGTCTTCAAATTTCAGTCTTTGTGATTGATATGAGAGAGTTTTAATATACAGACTACTATTTAGTTCACTCAACAAAAAACAAAATCCCAGACTCCCAGTTCATTTTAGGAAATTTTAGTCTCCAATAATTGTACCAAGAGCTTAAATTCTTAAAGAATCCTAGGCTTTAAGATGAATGATAACAGCGCAAACGAGTTATTGAATGAGTATTTCATGCAATTTAGCGGAAAATAAAAATGAGCACTCATCCAAAACTCTCCTCACTTTAGACCTTATGTAAAAAAGGGATAAGCAATATAAACTAATACATATGCCTGCAGGGTGAATACCATCCTTCAATGCTTTTTCTTTACAAATGAATCTTACATGCTTTTTGTTTTAATTCTTAAAAACAGAAATGGACTAGTATGCCAAGGCAATTTTTTTTTTTTTTTTAAACTTGTTAATATTATATATAATTCTTTATAACTTTACCTAGAAGCCACTCGAACGTTATACTCCTTGCCAGGATGGTAAAATTCAGCAAGACCCCAATCTATCAAACGAAGTTTTCGCAACTCATGGTCTATCATAACATTGTGAGGTTTGACATCTCTATGCATTATTCCCTGTGAATGGCAGTAATCTAATGCCTGCAATTAAAACACATAAATCTAGTTTAGAATGAAATAGTGACCTTCTGCTACTCTTAAATATCTAGAAATTGATTGTTAAATTAAGCTCTTTCACCAAAAATTGTAAATACTGTTATCTTCAAAAATTTGATAATAGAAAATTCATGCCAGAAATCTTATGGCAATCAGGCAAATCAAGCTAAAAGGTTGTGTAACAGAGTGGTTTCAGTATGCAAAAGTGTTTTTCCCAGGGAATTAATATGCGAAAGTATGAAGTCCTAGTAATAAAGAATGTGTGTATGATTTGACCACTAAAAACAACCAAGCCAGCCATCTTCAACTAGTAGCGATATAATGACTACTACTTGTAAATTTCAAAGAGAACAAATGCATAACAAAGGCTAGTCAGACAATCTCCCTTTTCTATTTTTCTGATAATAGTTAGCAAATACTCGAGAAATAAGCAGGGAAAAACTTGGTCTGAAGCATCTCATAAAATAAATAAAAAAAATATGACGAAAATGCAATACTTATAATTATATGGTATTGATAAAAAGTGATAAAAATGAGAATAAAAAAGCCCTCATTTGAGTTTTTTCTAATATTAGATTCACCAAAAAAAAAAAAAATCATGGCTGGGCATAACTCAACAAATTAAGCAGAGGGGATGAGTTAGTAAAAAACATTAGAAGCAAGCATCTAAATAATGAAATCGAATGAGAAATTACCTTGAGAAGCTCATATATGTAGTAACGTATGTCATAATCGGTCAATGTGGGGTACAAAACTTTGAAGTCAGTACTGTTCACATACTCAAATATCAAACTGGGAGTTTTTGAGTGCTGATCTCTAACAATATCAAGAAGCTTGATGATATTTGGGCCCCCACAAAGGTTCTGAAGTATTTTGATCTCCCTCTTTATCTGCACAAAAAGCAAACAGAATCTTCATACTCATGCCTTGATCATTGTCTCAATAAATTGACATCGAGCAGCTGCTACCTGAAACACAATAGAAAATCTACACAACAATTTTATTACATTTACTTAGCAGCATAAGTAAAAGCTTTCCTTTCCTCATTTAGAAATGCAATCCTTTTAAGCATATGTCATGAAGATAGCAAAGAAAACACAAATTGTTGAATAGTAAATTTTCACAAAGCAAGTACCTTTATTAATAGGCTACCTACCCTTGAGAGCAAAGACATCAAGAAATTACCTTCTTTTTCTTAACAGGCTTGAGGATCTTGATTACACACCGCTCATTGCTATTGACATTAATTCCTTCAAAAACTTCGCTGTATTTTCCCCGTCCAACTTTCCGAACAACCTCATAATCATCTTGATCACTGTTAGAAAAATATACATCCATTATAACATAGTAACCGATAATCGAAAAGGAAGGCTGAAAACTTAATTGCAAAATCCAATAACGATCAACAAAATGCCAACGATAACAAATTGGAAACTGATATGCTTTTTTGAACTTCTAGAACAATACACAAAAACAAACCGTAAAATGCTTAACGTTTCTATCCTATTCAAACATCTGAAGTTACTAAGCATTCATAACCAGTAATACTTAAATGATTTTCCAAGCTTCCAAACAAACTTCATTTCTCAACCAATGTGGAAGTCCTAACAGAACAAATTCACTCATCATCGTCTCTCTCACTTTCTCTAGAAGCGAATCTATTGAATCTTTAAGTTACTGAAGCATAAAAAATAAAACAAACAACAGAGACAAAATTTAATATCCAAATTCAATTTAAACGATTCAAATCCTCAAAACTCAAACAATTACAAGATCCAATACAGGGCAAATAAATAAATCGAAGAAAACAGCAACACTAAGCAGCTGAAACAGAAACTTAGATCAAATAATTTACAACTTTACCCCCACTGAACAGTAAGCGACTCATAGTCCCAGTAATCCTTGGGCCGGAGAACGTTGACATCCGTGTAAACTCTGGCCTTCGACATCACCGGCAGCGAGATCTCGTCGAGATTTATTTTCTCGATCTTATCGACGCTATCACTGTACAAGATAGAAATAGTGCTGTTATAGGTTGAGTAGGGTGTGCGCAGGATAGGATGGTGCGCAACAGGTGCACTCAAGGCGAGGAGGGAGCACAAGAAGAGGAAGCGGAGAGGGACTACTTGTAGCTGAAATTGGAGTAGTGGTGGTGGCGGGCGCTCGGTTGTGCTGGTGCTGGTACTGTTGCTGGTGCTCGTGATGGTGCCCGTGGTTTCTGAGCGCATCTATCATGTGCATAACCACCAGCCCATTTGCAGGATTTTTTAACAATATTTTGTTGGGTGTATTGTTTTGCTGTTGTTGGTTAATGGTCATCACCAAAATGGGATGCGCTGGGTTGAGTGGGCCAGTGGTGGGTGCTGTGTGATGATCATTGTTGAAAAATGATTAGAGTACACTTATGTCCCTTAAGTTTTATAAAATTTATATTATACCCTTGAAAGTTTAGCACTAAAAACTGAAATCAAGGTGGAAACTGTAAACTTCTATCTTGAGATTTTTTTACATTTTTTTTTTAAATTAAGAAAGAAAGGTCATTTGATAAAATCCAAGAGAGAATATTGTCATTTAGCCCAATAAATATCTAAAAGATATTTTTGTTTGTTGTGGTTAGGAGATCATGTAGGGTTTGGTAGATAGTCTAATAACCTTGTTGTCTTAATTTTCTTTTGATTAATAAAATGTTTGACTATTTCTTCCTTAAAAAAATTAGAAATTATGACTAATACTAAATAGATTGACAATTTGATAGTTTTTTTAGCATTATAGAGTTGTTGGTCTTTAAAATTCGATAATAAAAAAATTATTAATTTTATCATATCAAACATTAGTGATAACACTTAAATTATTAAAAAACATAGATATTTTAGAATCTTTTTACACTGTTTTTTTTTGGGAGATTCACAGGGTTTACGTTTACATTATGATTTGAATTTTATATTTTATAGATTTTTTAATGAAATAAATTAAATAATTTGGGGTAAGATAAAAAATAATGGGTTGTATAATACTAATATCAGTAATATGGTAACGTAATGGATGGATGGCATGGATCAAAACATTTTACGTTAATGAATTGGTGATGACCATCTATTTATCTTTTATCTATTTCTTATCTGTGAGTGTAACAAATAATCGAGAACAGAGTTGGTGATTACATTTCTTTGAAAATGTAGTAACTTACCATAGACAATTCACATCAACCGGGATACAACATTAGAATCTCAAAGAATATTATTAAGATATTTAACATAGGAACAGAAAAAATCTATGTTACATCAACCCTACTAAGAGAAAATGAGTCAAAAATTACTACAAGCTAGTGGATGCGGAGTACATTGAAAATTCGAAGGTTTGAAGGAGGATAGGAGAAATGCTTCCACAATTTTCTCAATATTCACATAGCTTTAGGTTGGATTTGCTCAAAATCAAAAACCTCAAACATAAGGCGCCTTACATCTGGCTTTCCATACACAGTGTAAGCAAGGCCGTGAATGGCTTGTTGAACAGCCGTGGTGGCAGGGTTTCTTAGTCTTCTATTGTGCTCATATGCATCTTGAACCTCTTCAGAGTACGCGATAAAGCGATGGAGGTTCTTCTCCCTCAAGTACCTCCCACAGAACTTGTTCATAAGAATACGCCGGTGCTTCTCCTGCAGCCACTGTCCCGGAGCATCTAGATGCTTCATCAGCAGCCTCTCAGCCATTACAAGATCCTAGAAAAAATTGACAAGGAGGAACATGAAAATGATTTTTTTAATAAACAAAATGTGGTCTTTCACTCTTCTTCAACAAGGTATTTTTTCGTTTGTAAACATGCTCAAAATAGATTTCCATAAATGTAACAAAACCATTTACCTGGATCTTTTGACCAATGTACTCCAGTCGCTCATAGCAAAACCGAGGATGCTCAAACTTGTGTTTTGATGGATGCAAGAAACAAAGCTATAATACAGTGAGAAACGAAACAATGAATTAGGAAATTAGCAGCCCAAGATAATATTGATGGTTGACAGGACAATTCAAATTCACGAAAAATGGAACAAAATGATAGGTCTATGCTATAAACTGAATATTGATGATTGAGAGGATTAAATGGGTTTGATCAGCTGCTTAATCTGTCTGCTGATCAATGGAATATATATTTGTTTCATCAATTGTTGTTCTTAAAGAATGTTGCTAGTAGAATATTGTGCATACTATGCCAATGTAAATAGCAATCTAATACAGCACCCAGGAGATTTCCTAGCATACATGTTGTATATGCACAAACATTGATATATGAAATGCTACACAAAGAACTACCTGTAGTCCAAGTCCAAGTTCAATATTCCTGGCTTCAGTAATTTCTGGAATCCTGTCTTTTACTGCCAAGGGATACCCCAGAATTTGCATAACTTGAGGTCTGCTATCGAAATCCCATAGATTTCCTCGAAACCTATGGATACCTGGTGGAACGCAAGCCCTAAAAAGCCTTGGATATGCAAAGAGAGCATCTTCAGGTGGCTGCAAGTAGATAAGCATTAACTAAAGGACTCCTTCCAATGAAGACGACAATAAGATATCCTCTTCTCAGAATAAAATTTAATTGCCACCTAAACCATTACATCATGCTTTAAGAATAATATCTCAAACATGATCTCAACAACTAGCTTCAATTATTATTGCCCTCTCTGTGATTCTAGAACAGCCACTCCATTCATCTATAGTCCACTCCAGTACAAATTGCCTAACTGCAATAAATAGATCCTACACAGTGTGGTATGCAAAGTGTGTGCAAGATGAACATGATTTTTCTTTTACATTTCTAGCCTTCCTAACGTCATATACATTTTGTTTTTAGTAATTTCATGTTTAATATGAGAAATTTCACATGCAAGAAAGGTGAATAATATAAATCTTGCCTTGTAGGCAGCAACATCTTGCCAACTGAGCTTTCTGCCTTCAAATTCAACAGATACATAATCTATGTCTTCAAGTTGCCGCCTCAACTTTGGCTGGCAGTCCTCATCTTCTGGATCCATCCCAAATACTTCAAAAAGAACACGATAAACTTCTGGCAGACCAAAACACAAGTATATGGCCCCAAACAAAGCCCAGAATACAGACCTGAATATCACAACATAATGTCAGTACCAGTATTCTATCTGTCAATTGATTGTTGTATATGCCACCAACCAAACCTATTATGTAATACAACTTTACAAGAAGATGGTAAACTATAATATAGTTCAAATCATTCATTCATCAGCATAGGAAGATGGGCTGTGTGAATTTAGAAACATAACGTGGTATGTTGTGGGAGAGAGAAACAATTTACGATAAGCTTGGTATATAAAAGGAAAAGAGGACTACGAGCAAGCATGAGCATCATAGAATTAGAATGCAAAGCCATAGAATATAAATCCATGTAATGAAGCTCTTAATAATATATCTAAATTGGTGATTAATATTAGAGGCTTAAGTATTCAAGTTAAGCCTACACCTACAAGCTTAAGTTTTTAAGAAAGTGGCAAACTTAACATGGTATCAGAGCCATAGTGACCCAACGGTCCAGGTTCAAATCCCCTCCGTGTCATTTAATTAAAACATAACAATAACATAAAAATGTTATTGTTTGACCCACTTATAAGACCCGCTGAGGCATGTGAGACTTGGTTCGGTTCACGTTGCAAGTGCACATGAGGCCCTTGCATGTGAGAGGGTGTATTAGAGGCTTAAATATTCAAGTTAAGCTCACATCTATAAGCTTAAGCTTTTAGGAAAGTGGCAAACTTAACATGATATCAGAGCAAAAATCCAAGGTTCGAACCCTCATGATACCAGCCCACTTGTAAGATCCAAAAAAAAAGAAGCTACTTGTGAGGTTTGGCCAACATATAAGACTCAAAAAGAGGTTGCATGTGAGGTAAAGATCCACGTACAAGAAACATGTGAGAAGTCCTTGCACGTGAGGGAGAATGTTGAAAAGAGCTTAAATATTAATGTTAAACCTATACTTACAAGCTTGAGCTTTTAGGAAAGTGGCAAACTTAATATGGTATCAGAGTAAAGATGCAAGGTTCAAACCCTCATGATGCTAATTAAAAAGAAAAAATATTTGCCCACTTATAAGACTAAAAAAAAAAAGAGGCTACTTATGAGGTTTAGCCCACATGTAAGACCCAAAGAGAGGCTGCATGTGAGGTAAAGATCCACGTACAAGAAGCATGTGAGATGTCCTTGCACGAGAGGGAAAATGTTGAAAAGAGCTTAAATATTAATGTTAAACTTATACTTACAAGCTTAAGCTTTTAGGAAAGTGGCAAGCTTAACATGGTATCAGAGCTATAATGACCAAACGGTCCATTTTGAATCCCCTCTGTGTCATTTAATTAAAAAATAAAAAAATTTATTGTTTGGTTTGGCCCAGTGATCTAAAAGGCGGCCTCCGTCGGAGACTAATCCCTAAGCGGAGGGATGGCGCCGGGAAAAGGGGTAGGCGCCGAGTCTAGGCAGTCGGCAGACTGGGCAGTGCCGATCGGCGGGTTGGCGAATTGGCTGGGGTAGGCGAAGAGATGGAAGCGGGGTAGCGGTGTCGATCGGCGGTTTCGCGACTGGGCAAGGGTAGGCGAAGCGCTGGATCGGCGGTTTGGGGAGTTAGGGTTTTTATTTTTTTTTTTCAAATGAACACCCAAAGGACATCGTTTTGGGTGTATTTAAGTTTGTTTTTATATGCTCAAAACGACGTCGTTTGGGCCTAGTACTAACTTTAAAACCCCAACATTTTAGTTTCTAACCTTTAACCCCCAAAATATTTTACTTTAACCCCCAAACTTTCTATAAGTTCATCTTAAACCCCAAAATCTTTAACCTTTAACCTAATTTCTAAGCTCCGCCTAGTCCCCGCTGGGCCCTAGGCCCCGGGCTGCCGCCCTAGGAGCTCCTAGCGCCTTTTAGTGCACTGGTTTGGCCCACTTGTAAGATCCACTGAGGCATGTGAGACTCGATCCGGTCCACGTTGTAAGTGCATGTGAGGCCCTTGCACGTGAGGGGGCATATTAGAGGCTTAAGTATCCAAGTTAAGCCCACACCTACAAGCTTGAGCTTTTAAGAAAGTGGTAAACTTAACAATTAAAAGATTCAAGAAGAAATCACATCATCAACTTTCATTATTCCCTAAATTTATTTGAAAGAACTATCACTCTTCCAATAAAACTACCTATTCCTACGTGTGCATTTAAGATTTTGACTTCTTGACATGTCTGTTAAATTTCTACAAAATTCTTCTTTAACAGCCTCATTGACACCCCTGATGCTCTTTCACTTGAGTCTTCTTAAGTAATTGAAGCTAAAGTCCCAACCAAAGTAGAGGTGTTAGTTTGGGCTATTGCAGTCACTAAAATCAATACAATACCGATGACAAGGTTCAGAGGAAAAGGCCTTTTATATCCTTATAAACAAATTCGTGTATTTTTTGCGAAAAAGATTCTGAGAGTGCCGACCACCTTTTTTCCATTGTCTCTATACTAGTTGTTTGTGGAATAAGTTGTTTAAGGAGTTTAAACCTCTATTAGGTAGCACGTCCTTTTTATTACTTGGCTTTGTTAAAGAAGCCTAAAGTTTAGGCAGGCAATAAGAAGGGTCATACTATGAAACTATACATCCATGGCAAACTTTTGAGGTTATGGCTGGATTACATAGGAGAAATTCGGTTTCTATGGGCGTTATTGTTGCTATGTTCTCGGAAGTCTCTTTCTTCTTCTTTCAACAAATCTGGGAAGTTTCAATAGCCTAACTAAGGAGCTTTTGTTAAGTAATGTATAAGTCTATGCTTGTTTATATAATGGCATAAGTGTCAATACATTTTCTATCGTTTTCTAGAGCCCTCTATGTTGCTTCGGACATTTGTAATTCTTTTGGTGGACAGATGGTCCATTTTTTGAGTTTTCTTCTGTATTAATATAATTTTCTCGTTTCTTAGAAAAAAAAAATCAATATACTTTACTTACCATCAACATAAATATAATCTCATAACCACCTAGTCTCAACCAAAACGGACTACTTCATTGTCTGCACCAACCTGACAGAATTCATAAATTTTACTGTATTAGGTTTAAGTCATCCTTATTTTCTGGCCTACAGTTGCAGTAACCTTGTGAACAATAAGATTATCAATAAACCAACTTTTCCGATGTTTGATACCCATCACTCAGTCTCCTAAATTTTATGTAGAAGCAGTGCAAGTAAAAAATGATTTTTGTATCCCAATTTACAACAGTAACATGAGCTTCACCAAGCGGCTTGATCAAAGGCAGAGATCATAAAAGGAAGCACATTATTGATAAAATTGCCATGGTCCATGAAAATAATAATAATAATAAAAAATAGATTACTCTTGTGACTCGGAATGAACTTTCCTATGGAGCATCCAGGAAAAAGAAGATTCAATTAGACGACGAATTCCTACGCGGTCCAAGGAAATCAAATGTCTGCTTCGGCGATTTCATCTATATCGAATCTTATCATTTCGTACTCACTTATAGACTTCAGGGCACCTCTGTCTGAGTCAAAGATGTAATCCATATCCCATCTTACACCATTCTTATTCGAAATTATGGTTCTAATTTCAAATATAAAACGAAGATAATGACAAACTTCCAACATAGAAGGCACAAATAATCAAATATATGAAAATCTAATGAACCATAATATTAACAGAAACAGAAGCATACGTACTTGGAAGGCGGTTCCCGCTCTTTCCTAATAAGCTTATCAATGTCATCGTAAGGAAACACCAAATTCTGCAACCTTGCAGCTTTTATCCACTTGGGCAAGTTCCTCTTCCCAATCAAACCAAACACTCTTTCTCTCATAGGACCCGGCGACTCTCTCGGATACCTCTGCAAGAAAAACTCAGCAAACGCCAATTCAAGCACAAATTGCCCCAGAAAGACCAGCCTCGAATGCCCCGACCTCACATGCCTCGCCTTAGTCCTCTCGCAAGCCGGATGCTGAAACGCCAAGTACAACAAAGTATCAAAATGCTTAGCCGGATTATCATCTCCCAACTCATCAGACGCCTCCAAAGAGTACCCAAGAGCTTGCTTCGCCTCAAGCAAGTACTCGTCCATCCAAGTTTTGTCAGAATTGTTCAGCCGCGAAGACGGCAAGCAAGAGCTCAACAAAGGGAAAGATTTCAGAGACAATTGAGGACTTTTCAGATACCTATCGGCAAGTCTCTTGTCATCTAATGGAGGTCTCAAAATGAATTTCTTTGGGGGAACTTTTTTCTTCGGAGATGTCGCTCTCTTCCTCTCTGCAAGCTCTTTGAGGAGCCTCTGTGGGCTGTTTTGTGGCAACTCTTGCTGTGGGTCGACTGCTACGGCCAAAATACGAAGATTTTGGGCGGTGGGTTTGGTTTGTTTTAGAGAAATTTGGAGAGGAAATGGAGAGATTGAGGAAGAGAAAGAGAAAGAGAAAGATGCGTCAGAAACCAGGGATGAATAGTTCGGTTTTGTATGGTTTACAAAAGAAGAAGAGAGTTCCATGCTTGGATGAAACCACGAATACGTGAAGTGGACTTGTAGTGAAATCTAATAGCACAAAATGGGTTATTGCGCCATTGATGGAGGGTTTTATATGTTTTGTTGCTGAGGTTTTTAAGCTGTTGGAAGATAAGGTGAAAGAAGCCAAGCGTGGCGCATTAGCGCTAAACGTATCCGCTGTCCGCCTATAGAGATATTTCGGGTGAACGTTTCGTTTTTGACGAGTGAACCCAAAAACTATTGCTTCTGTTGAAAAGCTTCTTGTAAGCCGGCTGTTCAAGTAGATGGGTTTGGGCCTACCTGAAACATTGATTGGGTTTCTAGATTCAGCTCCACTGGTTGCCCAGTGGACGTTTTATTAGGTGACATAATGGGCCTAGAAACTCAATCCAGTATGCCTCCATTTGGGTGTCCATATCGTGTGTAGACATGTAGAACTGGGCTGGTTTGCTTAATTTAGCCTTGTTTTGTTTGATTCGTCACACTGCATCCAGATGGTGTCAGATTAGACGAGAAATAGGCCTCCATGCCATCCGTCTGTCTTATTGCTGTCTCTTCTCCTTGCAGGAGTATATAATGTGTTCAATATCCAATCTTTCTTGTTTGAATGATGTATACCACCAAACATGTGTTTATAAAAGGTATTTCGAAGCTGTTTTGATTTGTCATAAAAGAGCAAAGGATCAAAAAGATACATGTGTGTCGAATAGGCAAATCAAGCATAAACAAGCCAATAGAGAAACTTAAAGCATTTTCTATTTTGTTGTGGCCAGACAAAAGAAAATCAAAGAAAAGGAAAATAGAAGTAAAAAAGTGATTTGATAATGATGGTCATCATGCGCCACCACCAACTTCAGCGTGAGCTTGGTGAGAAATTCAATTAATAGGAAGGAAATCCAAATTCAAGAAGTTAATTTGCTTTTACAATGAGTTCATAGAAAGTAAAATCGATGAATAACATCGGTTGATTATGTTATGCTTGAATTAAAGTGCTAACCTACCTTTGTGATTGTTAATGTTGTACATGGAATATGCAATATGATCTTGATACAAATTTTCATGTATCACTTGAGCAGGGTCCTCAATCACTTATTTGATTATTTTCTCTGTTAGAATAATTCACTAAGACCCTACAAAAACAACGGAGGCAACTTTTCAATGGTCTTGCTTGGCATATTCATTTTAGGCTGTATTCACCGTGCATCTTTTGTGGCTGAAACTAGCTTGTTAAGCATCTTAATGGCTAAGTGAGTGTGGAAACACATAATGCCCTGAAATGACCTGTCGCTGATAAGGGATTGCTAGGACGATTATGTTTTAGGTACTGCCTCCTATAATCCTCCTAGCTAGAGGTTTCAAATATGAAGTATATGGATCCCAACTCAGAAGGAATCTTGATATAAGGCATGCAATGATGAAAATAATTGCTCTCATTGTGGGACTGTAGCATTTGTCAAATTATTAATAGGTTTCCACGAAATATTAATTTTTAAATGGCAGCTTAGTACTCCAATTCCCTGCTGAAGGAAATCAAATTATTCCTTGGAATTCTTCATATCTTATGCTTTTAGAACCTTCAACATGCTGTATCATGAATATATATTAATAGTCAGTGACAATTCTGTTAGTGATAAATGTTAACACAGCTCTTGCTCTCTGGAGGGCGTAAAAGCAACCACCTGAAAAGTCTCACTTGACACTCCCTTTTACATATCATGTGCAAATGTCTCAGGCTTGAAAAGTAACCACCGCCCAGTGTTGTCCACAAGTTGGCGTGATGTCTTTCCCATACTCAAGACTCGAGGCAATTTGTGTTTATACTTCATTTACTAAAACCAGGGAGATCATCTAGTCAGTAAATTCATAACCAAGATAATGTAGCCATAACACAAGTTTAGTCATAAAATGTAATCCGGAAAATATCATCTTCCAAGACTTTGTAAGTTCAATAGTATAGAGTCTTAAAAGTTGTTTTAATCGACTATGAAATAGAAAGCTGGGTCGTACAAGAGCAGCTGCCTGAAATCAGGCCTTAGAATTCATACTATTTTCAGAGTTATGGCTGGTATTTGAGGAAAGATTAGCTAAAATTTGGTTAAAATGCCAACTAGAGTAGGTTGTCACAACCCTCTCATTCTAGCCCGTAGCGGATAGTCTGGTTGATGGGGTCAGCGAGACTTCTTGTTCTCCATTATTAAATAGGCGAACCAATGGACAACCCAGTGCAACGATATGAGATCTGAAGTCAAATAGTGGATTGAGATCAAGTAATAAATCTTGTGTCTTATGAGCAATCAACATCGGTGAAAGGGCTCATAAATTGCAAGATGTGAAGGGACATCCTGGAGTAGGTCTCTACTGTTTACAAGACACTGTTTTCATTGATTTTGTGAACACCGGTGATTTTAGAGACCGTTTCATTGCCCTTCTCAACTTGCTGCTCATGTATACATGTCTAAAGTAGCAGTAAAAGGAATAAAAAATCTCTGCTGTTCACTTTCATATGTCTTATTCTACCAAAACTAAAACAACAACGACACGATAAGCTCAACCCATATCACGTATTCACGTTATAATATGGAGGACAGCGTAGCCATCCATTTATGTTTTGTCATGTGTTAAAAAATAGTTTAAATTTTAGTTTTTTTAATTGATTTTTCTCAATTCATTTCTTTAATCGGAGTTTTATTTTCGTAACTACTCACATAAATAACATCTATTTTAAAATAGTTTTAGTTTAAATTATTTGATGAACTTGTCTCACATAAATAACAGTCTATGCCTGTGACCTGTAAGCTACCATATATGTGTACAGAAGGGACAGACAAACTCACTGATCTAGCTGTTCCATCTTCCTCTTTTCAGAAAATAACCTGACTACCATATATATAGAAAAGGGACAAACAGCTGGAGATTCGGTAGAGTTCAAATGCATTAATTCAACTACCTAAGTGGAGAAAATGTTAGCCCGGGATTTAATAAATACAATCATGCTAATATACCATTTATAAATTATATTTAAACTGGGAATTTCAAGATGAAGTTTTTATAGTTATAGTGATTGATCATTGATGTCATTCCTTTAATCCTGCCTCAAAAACACTGAAAGTGGCCTGCTACGAAGTAGTCGATTTTCTTAGTTTTCATTTATTTCTTTATCTTCTGAAGCTGGGAAATTTTTGTATTTGGTATTTAGTATGCAATTAGTATTCTCAGAGGACTGAAGATGTATACTTTTGTGGACGGGAATACTTCCCACGTGGAAATTCTCACCTTTAGCCGCCAATCAACATGCAACTATCCCATCTTTCTCCCTAAGCCCACACCACTCACTATTATCTTCATCTTTTCCCTTTTATTCATCTTTTTCGGTAGCATTAATACCGAAAATGCCATTCATTTCACATATTGTACACCTCAGAGAACCTCTTCTCTTGCTAGAAAAGATACCCAATTTTGGTAATTCATCCAAGTGATCATGATTACTTGTGAGGCTGAAAGTGGATAGTATTGTTATTAGAGAATTCTGAACTTCAGCTTCTGCTTTTACTCTCATCATTACCGAATGCTTGCTCAGTTCAGTATAGAACATTTGAACAGAGTGAAAAGAAACAAAAAAGTACATGCTCGTTAGGTGTTGTGCAGCATCAAAGCCTAAACTTTGTAGAGTGACTTGCGGCTAGATTCTTACTTTGGCTTCATTAAGCACTGTGTGCTGGAGATGTGAGCATGATAAAGCTCCTTCAATCTTTGCCATGGTGGATACTGATCAGGAGGAAGCTGCACCCACCTCTATGAACATGGCCACCAAGAAGAAGGAACTTCTGTCCACTGCTATGAAGAGAACTAGTGAATGGTTTGCTTCCTCTCTATCGTCTTTGTTTATTTTAAATAGTTAGGCAAGCTTTCACTTAAACAGCTTAAACTCGTTTTCAAGTTTTTGTTATGTGCTTGTTTTTAAAAGGATAATTTTGGACATGTATCTTTCTCTTTTTCAGGATTTTCTCCCAGGAGATTCCTAGTGATGTCACTGTTAATGTAGGAGGAGCTTCCTTTTCATTGCATAAGGTAGAATCCGATCTGATAAACTATTTCTTTTTAGTTTCAAGTATCTTTTTATCATATTTAGGGTCCGTTTGGGATTGCTTTGTCTTGAAAAAATTAATTGTAGTTATGCTGCTGAACAAAATTCAGTTCTACTTCTACTGTGAGAAGAAGCATATCGATTGAACGTAGTTAGAGAACCAATGGTGTTAACTGTGGTTTTTATTTCATCTCCTACATTAATTGCAGTTTCCATTAGTCACAAAATGTGGATACATAAGGAAGCTGGTATCAGAATCTTGTGAAGCTGATCTTGCTGTCATTGAAATCCCTGATGTTCCGGGCGGAGCAGAAGCTTTTGAACTGGCAGCAAAGTTCTGTTATGGAATTAATTTTGAGATTAGCACAGAAAATATTGCCCTTCTTAGATGTGTTGCAGAGTATCTTGAAATGACTGAGGATTATGCCGTTGGAAACTTGGTTGGAAGAGCCGAATCCTACTTCAACGAAGTAGCACTTAAGAGCCTTGCGGGAGCCGTCACTGTTCTGCACAAGTCAGAAAACTTGCATCCAATTGCTGAGAAAGTAAAATTGGTGGGACGTTCCATGGATGCAATTGCATATATAGCCTGCAAGGAAAATCAGTTTTCTGTGTCTGGCAGGTCTGAGAATAGTACCGAGAGTGCAATTTCCACATTGGCTTCTCATGCGAAGCCTATTGTTGATTGGTGGGCAGAAGATTTAACTGTTCTCAGGATTGATACTTTCCAACGGGTTCTGATAGCCATGATGGCAAGAGGATTTAAACAATACGCCCTTG
The DNA here is from genome assembly GCA_026225775.1 of Bursera palmeri. NCBI lineage: Eukaryota > Viridiplantae > Streptophyta > Magnoliopsida > Sapindales > Burseraceae > Bursera > Bursera palmeri. Next base: position 53,002 of record JANKKB010030205.1, read on the forward strand.
GTCCTGTACTGATGCTCTATGCACAGAAATCTCTACGAGGTTTGGTGAGATCTCACTCCAAAACTTGAATTGTTTTAATCTTGTTTGAGAGTTCAAATTTGAAATTCTTTTCTGATTCAGGAAATATTTGGAAAGGGGAGGAAGAAAATTGAGCCTCAACAAGAACATGAGAAGAGGGTCGTTTTGGAAACAATAGTGAGCCTTCTGCCGAGGGAAAGAAATGTACTGTCTGTTAGTTTTCTTTCCATGCTGCTCCGAGCTGCAATATATCTCGAAACAACAGTTGCTTGCCGGCTTGACTTGGAGAAGAGAATGGCCTTGCAATTAGGTCAAGCTGTTCTGGATGATCTCTTGATTCCTGCCTATTCATTTACTGGGGATACATTGTTTGATGTGGACACTGTGCAGCGGATCATGATGAATTACCTTGAATGTGAAGTAGAAAGCAACCGTTTCGGCTACAGTCCAGATGATGAGTATGTTTCTCCTGCTCTAAGTGACATGGAACGTGTTGGGAAGCTTATGGAGAACTACCTAGCTGAAATAGCCTCTGACCGTAACTTATCTGTTGCAAAATTCATCAGTCTTGCTGAACTTATGCCTGAGCAATCAAGGGTAACAGAAGATGGGATTTATAGAGCCATAGATATCTACCTCAAGGTGCATTACCTGCAATTCTTTTCATTTGGGACATCTTATTAAACAATCTGACACTTCCTGTGTTACTAAGTCACTTAAGTTTTGATCATGTCATGATCAACTGAGTTTTTCTTAATTGAATTGTATTCAGAGTTTCAATAAGATAAAATTGTCAATGATATTTATACGTACATCTTTACTAGAAGTTTTCAAGTTGATCCACCTTTTGCTTCATGATTCACAGGCTCATCCTAATCTAAGTGAAATGGAGAGGAAGAAAGTATGCAGCTTGATGGACTGTCAGAAGCTTTCTCGTGAGGCCTGTGCTCACGCTGCTCAAAATGACCGGCTTCCTGTTCAAACTGTGGTTCAAGTGCTTTACTATGAGCAACAACGCCTCAGAGATGTCATGAATGGCAATGTCATGGGTGGAGATTCCCTTGCTCTTCCTTCCAAAATAAATTTGCATCCAACTGATACCCACCCATTACCAGATGAGCTCTCTAGCTTAAAAAGAGAAAATGATGAGCTGAAAATTGAGTTAGTAAAGATGAAAATGAGACTGAAAGAAATGGAGAAGTCATCTTCTAAATCAGCAGTTGCCAGTCCGCTAACAACCACCCAATATTCTATGGACAAACCTCCTTTGCCTAGAAAATCATTCATGAACTCTGTGTCAAAAAAACTTGGACGGCTTTATCCTTTTGTGAGAGCTGATGGAGTCTCACCTTCTAATCCTAAAGGTAGAATGAAACCTAGCAAAGACCGGAGACATTCCATATCTTGAGATAATGGTTTGATTCCACTCTTTACAGGTGTCCGTGAAAGAGTAGAAAACTGTTTGCTTGATGGCTTGAGAAATATAGTTATTCTCTCTTTTGAATTGCTCCTTGTATTTGATGTTTTCGTGTGATGTCACTGTAAATAACATTGTTATTATGTGGCATGTAGACATATTGTGCAAAAAGGTTGGTGATTGAAAAAGGCCTTGTTGAGTGCATACTCACCTGAATTGATGTTTCTCTACAGCTGAAACTGGTAGCTTCAAAATTTCGGGTTTCATAGAATTGGAATGAAAGTCTTTAAGTTTAATTATACGATTACAATTGAATTCCAGTGCCAAAGTGCTGGTGATTCATTTGGTTGTTCATTAGAACTATATAAGGGATAGTTTAAAATCTTACTAGTAACTGCAGTTAGAGTCAGTTTCATAAGATTTTTCCACTTTTTCCTTGGCTTGGCAGCAAGACGCTTACAAAACTGTCATGGAATTTCTTCTTCATTCATTACTGTTGTTACAGCCACACTCTTGCTCAAGGAAATCATTTTATAGAATCAAATTAAGTGGCACAATGATATGTGAGGGAAATGGTACTTCTAACTTTGGATTTCTCTCTTCAATTACACTTATTGGATTGATTAGGCTCTGATGTCATTTGTAGCAAATAACATGAGACTGAGTTGGAATGATTAAACTATGTACCCTTTTGTTCAAATCTTGCATAGTGTTTTGTACATTACTAGGTCCTGCAAATTCTCAGACTAGTCACTTAGCTATAAAACTGGGGTTAATCTCAAGCTAAAACAGTCCTTTTGGCCCCTCGAGTCAAGTGCAGTACCCATTAATATCACCGTGTGGGGTCTGCAACCAAATTATTGAGTCCTTTCAGATAAGTAGCTTTAGGAAAAGTAAGAATCCCTCAAGAGACAGCCTAGCAGGTATTGCATGTTCTTGTCTGGGGTAGATCATTGAACCTAAAATATGGTGCCCATAAAAGAAAAAGAGTCTTCCTAAGGTTATGAACTTTCTGGAGTTAGGCATAGTTGTTCATGGACAGGCCTAAAAATTTTTGAGACGGGAATCTATTGTTCATCTTCTGCCAGGCACAAAAAATTTAACTATTCTAATTTTTGTTAGTGAGAGAAATTTTCTAATGCTGAGTGAAATGTAGAGAAATTGAATGGTGGCACGTTGGGTTGTGTCACCAATTATATATTGTTCGAGTAAACATAAAATGACTAACTAAAGATATGTCCAACATTGCTTTGATCAATAATAAGCAACTATTGTAAGAACTCTGTTTTCAATGAGCAGACACCACAGACAAACCAATTAAGGTTACTATAGATTCCTCTGGCAAGGGCTTTGTAACAGTGAATCCTCCGTTGTATTTACTGCTGTGAAAACAGACTTGAAGCCAAACCTTACATGCATGTTTGATTCTTTATTTCTTAGGATCTCGGAAATCGTCCAAGTAAAAACAATAACAACAACTTAAACATTGATATGGATGATGTAAAGTATTGTATAAAATGAAGAATTTATATGATTCTTTTAGAGGATGTATCCTTTAAGCTAAATTCTCTTTAATAAATTGTTTCATGCTTGGAACTGGTAAAATGGCTACTAATTAGATCTAATAACTTCAAGAAGTAAAGATTTTGATGCGATGGTACTTATGTCTTCTAAAGTGGGAGTGATGGAGATATTGCTAGAGATTATTGTTAGATAAGGTGAGACAATTTTATATGTCAACTCAATCTAAATGTTGTTTTCCAGGGATTTGACAGTGATGATGATGTTTTAAGATTATGACTGACTGGAAATTACAATGAAAATCAGCTAGGTCAATATTGATTATAATGGGTTTTGCAAGCCACAGATACAAGAAATCTTTACACAGAGACTCCATCACCCATTATACTAGAAACTAAGCAGAAAATGCCACATAAACATCAATCATATAGCATATTAGCATTAGTAGATAAAAAGTAGTCTAAAAGTTTTCTTCTAAGTCATATTCAGGCTCAAAACTTGGAATAACCAAGGAGGCTGGTTAAGTATTTCCTGCTGTGATCTCAATTGCTCTGCATTATGAGCTAAACTGTTCTTACTTCCACTTGGGTACCCAAAATGTGCATCAGGCACCTGGACAAGCCCCAGCTCGCAGCCAACCAACAATTCTCTTGCCCTATTTGACCTCTGATGAGTCTGGAGACCTTTCCTGTTTATATGGCTGGATCCTGTAGAAGAAGAAGAGAAACTTGGTCCAGAATCAGAAGTATGTGGTGTCTCCGGCTTCTTCCTCCGCGTGTAACTTGTTGGTCCAAGAGTTAGCTCAATTTCACTCTCATCTATAATCTCTACCGCCCCATTGCCATTTGATTCCGCAATGTAATCATTAGCAGGCTGCTCCAAGTCAAGTTTCAGGCTTGACTTCTGTTGTACATTATGATGCTGATTAATCTGTTTGAAATTAGTCCCATTATTTGTGATCCATTGCTCTTGGGCACTCCGCCTGCTGTTTTCAATGTTTCTCATCAATATCTTCTGGATTTGATATAGACGATGGAGCTCATGTACCTGAAATGAAATGCCATTTAGTAAGCTACTAAGCTTAGCATTATATTCATATTTGAGTTGAAAAATGAGAATACATTATACATACTTGAAACATTAATTAATAAAGAGAAGATGTCAATCACCTGCTCTTTAAACGTTTCTTCATGCTTTAGCATGGCCATTCGCATGAACTCCTTATCATATGGCTTAAGTAGCTTCTCCATTGAAGCTTGAATTTAAATTGGTGCAATATCTAACTGGCTCTTCCCAAGAATACACTTAACGATTACGAACTTGACAGCGGATATCAAGTGCAATTTGATCACAACACTCGTGCACTCCTGTAAACAGTACCAAGATTAGATAAGTATCCTCATTATCTATACCCAGAAAAGATGATCTTGATTGATAGACTGTTCAAAAATTAAAAAAACAAAAACGAAGAAATTACTCGACCGCTAGACTATTTGATTATTTACAAAGAAAACCGATGAGAGCATTAGAGAACTATATATAAAAGCACTAACCATATCCAACAACATTTACTGTTTTCGTATGATTTGTCTGTTTGTTCACTTTACTTTTCATCCATAAAGTTATTTTGGGCCACAATATTAATTTCAATTCAGAAATATCTTCCCCTGTGTACCAAGACATTATTGTTTATTTAACGTATATATTTGTTTTCATGCATCTACTTGCGCATTTTCTCTTGCATACAGGAAATCTAAGCCATTATAAGTCGTTTTATGCTTTAAAATAGACAAGATATTAATTGCTTAACTAGTGGTTTCACTTCTTACAAGCTGCTCACTTTAAACGACAAGTCCCACATTTCACATAAATTGGTGAATGGTGAGGGACATTGACGTTGACCAGCACACGACAAGACGTGGTATATCATCAATGTCATGAAACATCAACCAATTGCCTTTCATCTTATTCCAGCTAATTGACTATCACTCTGGAAATCTTTTTCTCGACCTCACCTATTTGTTTACATTTATCAAGTTGATTAAATTACCAGGAAATCATGTAGGCAATTAATTATTCAACATCATAGAAATTAGACCAGAAAGAGTAGTAAAGGATCTATATATCCTAAGCTTATGATTTTATGTATATAAATATATAAGTCTTCTAAATGTATATAGCTTATCAAATATCAGATTATAATCAAGAATAATAATTTCAAAAGCTTGTAGTTTTCCAATTTCTTCAAGTGTTTCCTCATCCATGAAAGCTATATTCATTATTTCTAATGCATGAGAAGTTGAAACAAAAGAAAGAGTTGCTGAGATGCAGAACTGAAAATCATAAAAATATCAAAGCTTGTGTTGTACAATTAATCATTTCTTTTAACGTTTCAGAGAAGGAGAAAACTTGTTTTGAAGATGAAGAGGTTAATTTACAAAAGATTTGATTTAGAAACAAGAAGAATCCTGATAGACTGTTACCGGAAAACTGGAAAAAAAGTTAACCAGAATTGGAAAGTGTATGAAGAATGAATATAGATAAGAATCTTCTAACCTGTGTGGGAATAATTCCAGGAGCTGATGAGAAGATCTCAATAATCTTTTCTTGTACAGCTATCTGGAAGATAAAGAAAGCCAAAACAAAAAGGAACCCTTTGAAGACAAAAGCAAATTAAAGAGCTTCTGTTGCAGTACTACTCCTTCCAGGAGAAGTTGAGATAGAGCTAGAGATAAGAGCTGCTTAATTTGGTTGATAGCTAGAGAAAGACCTTGCACTCGTCACATTCTGCATCGGTATATACTGCTAAAAGATGTGTATAAAAATATTAAAATAGAACTGATAAGAAGAATTTAAGATTCTCTCTTTCATACACAGAAACCAAAGTGTTGGTTGCATCTGGGGTTTGAGGCATGCCAAACAAATCCCAGTGCCATAGCCAATGAAGTTCAATTTTAGTGAGAGAGATGCCTCAGACAAGTCCAGCAGTACAGATATATATATTAAACAAAATATAATAATAATCAATAATCATCATCCATATATATATATATATATATATGTACTTACTCATATGTATCTATATTTTATATAATAATTTGTTGAGGATCACAAGGGCTTACATTGCCCCAGACAAATGATCAAAAGAACAGCTTAGCTTGCCAAGGTGAATCACATGCACCCAAGAATTCTATATCTCAAGTAACAGTTGTCTCAATTATATAGTACAGATTATTTCATGGTCCACATTAATGTGAAGGAACTTAAGGTGGCATCTCCTGGCCCGCCGACAATTAGATCTCGACCGTACGATGGATGGGCATCGCTTGAAACAGTCCAAAAGCTAAACACTAAGCTCAGGATCTAAAATCAATTATCAGTTTCTCAGAAACTTTCATGAAAAATCTAACATTATTATTATTATTGTTATTATTAAATAGCAGAAGCAAGAGCAGAATATATGGTAAGATTATTTGTGAATTGTGATCATTTTCATTTCTGTATTTTCTTCTCTGTACATTCAAGTATAATTAGACAGGTCCATGTTATATCAACCTCAGCAAGCCCAACATAATGATTATAGCTGTTTATTGGCCATGTGAGTTGGGTGAGAGAAAGAAAATCAATCATAACATCATATCAGACGGCCCAGATAAGTGGACCACCTCGATAACTTCAAATGGTACAGATTAAATGTACTTGTATTCTTTTTTGCTCAAATATATGTATGACTAGAAGCACAATTATACATGATCTCTTGACGCATCTCCCTTTATATTGGGAGATCACAAAGCCCAGTTACAAGCTTTTGGTCATTCTTATGTCGTAGCTGTGTCCAGTGTGCTGACAGACTGGAACCCTATTGATCAACTCCGTCAAGATTCAATTATAGTTCGATTTGATTAATTCTCCATTATAAAAATTTTGTAGATTTCTCTACAAAATTTTAATATTTATCATAAGATAATGTATATTCCAGAAATAATAAATAAGATCCAGTCTTACTCTCCAAATAATCAAAATAAAATCCATGTCGGCTCGTACTTATCAAGAAAAAGGATAATCACATGCATGTTGGCCTCTCTTGTGTACCCCTGCATCTCTCTCTCTCTCTCTCTCTCTCTCCTCTCTCTATGTTATAAGAATCTAAAATAATTGCATTGCAATTTGCAAGAAAGTAAAACGCCCCAAAAAAAAAAAACAAAATTGAGAGAGAGAGAGAGAAGGGAAGAGAGTGACATGGAAGCACGCGTTGCCGGTTCGGGGAGGTGCAGCCCTATGGGACGGTGGGTCCGAGTGGTGTGCTGAAAAAGGCTGAGCCACGGGCTTGCTTGGTTGTTTGGTCCCACATTCGATAAAGAAAATTGAAAAAATTAATCACATTCATGCTGCTGCAGGTGCAGGTGCGGCCAAGGCAAAGCAACTATCAAATAATTAATTGTTAATTTCTGTATTTCACAGTACGTAACGTCTATCAGAGCAGCCAACAGTCTACAGTACAAGTGGTTTGAGGCTAGCAAGCTTTAGAATTTCAGAGCCATTTGTAGCTTGTTATGGGAATCCGGTTTCTGCAGCCATAGCTTGCATGCATTATGCATCTTCGAGCAACTCAACAAAGCCTCGCCTTTGCGCCCCGCATGAAAATTTGAGTCCTCGTGCAAATTTTTATATTAGTTTAGAATTGCTAAGTGAAATTTTGCAGCTTGCAACGGGAGCATTCTCTTACATTTGCAGACTGTAAGACCATGAAAATGCTTTCTTAGAAATCATAATACGCACGGCCCTCAGCTCCATTTTTTTTTTAATCTGCTCAGTTGCTCATGATGTTGGATTGAAGTAAGCATACAAGATGCAGAAAATTATTTAAAAAACAAAAAAATTTAGGACTGTAATGGATATGAATCGATAAAAACAACGAAAGAATCACCTACTAACCCTTATATTTTAGATTTCATTTTCAGAATCCGATTTTGCCGTGTAGATAGTGGCAAGTGTAACGGATATGTGAACATAAAAGGAATAATCCATAGTGTGAAACCTTGTCAGAATAATAATAATCGAACAGGGAAGCTAGGAAGGCATCTACCTACATCTTGATAGCGTTAACTCGAGATAATGACCTGTAATTAATTAAACAGTCGACGCCAGACGTGGCTAAGTCATGTATTATTTTTAATGTTACTCCTTTTGAGCCATCGAAAAGATCAAGAATCACGACCATCTCATCTGTCTCTATAAATTATTGGTCCCCTTTCATAATCACGAACCCAATTATAAACTAATATTCGCACTTAGCTTATAACATTATATATAACTAATACTAATGATGACCTAATGTGTGGAATCTCGAATCTAAGTATTAATTAGTAATTATCAACATTTAAAAAAAAAAAAAGTCTTTTGGTTATACAAAAATGATGTAATCTATTGCAACCACCGATAGTGGGGAAACACGTGGTGCCACACCACTTGCGAGGACTTGGGCATCCCACATCGTGCAATTGAGGAGCAGGATATCATGACCGTGTACTGCCGTTTAACGAGTTCTCAGGTACGTTACTTCTTAAACATGGATCTGATTTTGTTCTTTGTTCCTTAAAATTTTTTTAGCATTATAAAGAGGGCAAATTAATGGCGATGATTGGGTTCCAAAATAAATAAATAGAATTGTGAAAAAGCAACCAAAAAGGACGATTTGAAAGATAATTAAGTTTTAAAAAAATGAAATACCATGATCACAAATATACAAATATTGATATATTGATATACATCTTTTGTTGTGTTAAAGATCCGTAACTCAATAATTATTTATGAATTGTTGAGAAAAAGAAATACAGGTTTGTAGATAAAAAAAAATGTATAATAATAAAAATATAAATATTAAAATTAAATATATACTTATACCTATAAACTTAAACTTTGAGTTAAAAGATATTTATATATATTAGATCGAAACGCATTAAGATAAGGATTATGTTAGTTGTCTCCTTCTTTTTTATCTTATTTATATGTATTTTAGTTCTATCGATTTAACCCAACCAGACGTATTTCAATTGAATTTGACTTCTTAGATTGTTGGGAATCTTTAATTTTTAAAGCTATCGTAAAAGAAAGAAAGAAAAAGTATCCCTTTTAACGTCTCATTTTCTGCTTGGAAAGAGCATAAAACGTTTTTTTTTTTTTTCTTTTACCAGAAACCTTCACCTAACAATGCGAAACATAAATTCCTCAAATGGTCCACAAGCCAAGCAAAAACACAAGGTCCACTAGAAAAGTCCAGTGGTGACCGCAATTCACGAATTATAATGTTGATAACTTTATCTCAATCTTTTCAAATGCACATCATGAGATGATTGCGTCAGAAAAGAATCGAAATTCGTACAATGCTCTGCGCTACCACCATCAAGTCATCATGTTTTGGACTCTACCGCCACCCTTCTGGCCACTCTCGACTCCTTTGCTCTCTGCTTTTTCACTAGTTTTGTCTAGGCAGATACTGTTTTTAGTGGTCGAGGTTCCTTCGTCTCCATTCTCCACTGTTTTCTCTTGTCATGTTCGGCTTGGCTTGGCTTGGCCACACATTTTTCTATAAAAATCTTCTTTCTCCTAGCTAAGCTCTCACACTAGCTAATTGCCTTTCTCCTGTTTCAGAATTTATGGTTTCTGTAATGGGTCCGATTACCCTTATAAGGCTAACAAATTGGAACTCGTATTTTTAGGTGAATCAATAGGCCTATTTATAAAATCAACTTTATACAGAATGGATTATTGGGTCCGCATAATCAATTCATAAAATCAATTGATACAACAGTGTTTACTCTGTCCCAAAAATCCATACTGTTTATGCGGACCCAATAGTGGACAATGGAGGCACAAACAAGCGAAGGCACAAACAAAGTGGATAATGTCTACTTTGAACACACAATCCTTTCACAATTTTATTCTCAGGTTATGCAATCCAAAATACCTCCAACAATTTAAGGAATTTATATGATATTTAACTTGTCATAACTTATCATTTCTAAGGACATGAGATGTCACATTTACCCATCATTTGGACTCAACATCCTCGTTAGGTCCTTCTTTATTACTTTGAATATCAATACATTTTCGATTTAAATGGACTCTAATATTATTTGTAACACCCATGTCTACATTGGATATTATTTGATTTTTACACGGTTTTTTTCTTAGACTTTGCGGTCCAAAATACCTCCAATTATGCTAGACTATATCATCAGGGTAATGATATATCAACCTAATACTTCTTTTCAGGAGGCACAAACAAGCGAATTTATATGGGAAGTAGACAAACTATTGAAACTATGTGAAACCATTGCAAGGATTTATATACCAAGAAAAGGCAAGCCTCATGGTCTCGTTCTTGAGCTTTGCAACCCAAAACGCTTCTATCAATTTAAAGAACTCACGTGGTATTTAACTTGTCATAACTTATTATTTCTAAGCAATGTAAGATGTCACGTCAACCCCTTCTTTAGGCCCAACGTTGGTGTTGGTCCCTTCTTGGTTACTCTAAAAATCCATATATTTTCGGTTGTAATGGACTCTTATTTCATATGAAAACCCCAATCCTGGATATTATTCGCTTTGGAAACGGTTTCGTTCTCGAGCTTTGCAACTTAAAATGCTTAGTTTACGAAGCTTACATGTTATTTAACTTGTCATAACTTATCATTCCTAAGAAATATAAAATGTCATATTCATCCCTTATTTGGGTTGAATGTCCTTGTCAGGTCCTTTTTAGTTACTCTAAGCCGCACATTTTCGATTTGTTTGGACTTTGATATCATTTGCAACACTCTAACCTATTGCTTGGATATTGTTCTTGTTGCACACAATCCTTTACAATTTTGTTCTCTTGTTTTGTAATTCAAAAGGTCTCTAATAGTTTAAGGAACTCAAATAGTATTTAACTTATCGTAATTTATTATTCCTAAATGATCTGGGATGTGACAAAAAAAAAACTACTAAATGTACCTCAATTAGAAGTCCTTCTAATTTAGAAAGTAAAAAAACTTTGATTTAATAAAATCTGTAAAAACAAAAAATCAAATAAAATCTCTATTTTGTTCTACATCAATTCTCTCCTACTTGAAAAACTCCACTTCTAACAAGCTGATGGAGGCGAATGTTGTCAAAAGATTCAAAACAAATAAAACGTCACCCATCTTATATTTTCAGAACAGAAAAGTCGTCAAACCAAATCTCTTCATAGTAGTCCAATAGCAAAACGACAAATTAAAAACTTTTTTTTTTTTTTTTTTTTTGGTGTANCAAAACCAAAAATTAAAAACTTTTTTTTTTTTTTTTTTTTTGGTGAAGTAATAGGGAAAGAAAAACAATAGAAATGAGTTGGTTACGAAAAAGAAAAAGTTCGGTAAAGGAAAATGAAGAGATTGAACATGTTATGCACCAAGTTTGAGGTCTAAAGTGTTTTGAATTGAATTATAAGTTACATTACATATGCTCCCATTTAAAACATGGTAAGGAAACATGTACTCAGTTAATAGTTGAGTGGTTTATCAATTATGATGAAGACCAATAATTACATTAGTGGGGACAAGTTTCGTCTCTTTCCTGAAAAATTTTTTATCTTAACTAAAAGCAATAGGAACCCTTTTTCCTTTTCAAAGATATACAAAGAGTTGTTGCTGTCCAGTGGTTGCAGATGTGGCTCTGATTCATTTAACAATGGAAACAAAAACATCGAAAATCTGTTTCACAAAAGGATAAAATCAGGTTAACTGAAGAATCAATTTGGGTTTATTTATAAGTAGCAATTTGTACACTTTATCTATATAGGATTTGTCATGTGTCTTGGAAGTTTGTGGGATCAGAATCATATAGCAAAAGCAAACCTCTACAAGTGGGTTTTCTACAAGTAATGGACTTCTTGCTTTATACTCTACTAGCCCATTTGAAGGCCCAAAATTCCAGCCCATTAACTTCAAAAATACATAAATAGCATGCTTTATTCTCCTAGGACTATTTACAGTAAAATAATAACGAACTTTTGGCAAGAACATTCAACTTTAGTCATTTTGATTTTTGCACACGATATACTGCAAAAGTTACCGAAACGGCAGCAAAAAACTTCTATTCAAATGTTGCCAGATTACCCAGCAACTGTGCTGCAGTGTTGGCAGTGGAGAAGATAAAACAAGCCTGTTCCCATCACGTTATCTTTTCAAATTATTTAAACGAATCCTTTCTATGGAGTTGATAATTGGAGTTACTGGTTTTTCATTTCATTGTCACGTCCATTTAAATTGATTTTGAGATTATATGAAAGTGGATGTATTTTCCTCCATCAGTTTCAAGTGCTTTTCGACTAGCGCACATGTTATGGACTCTTTCATGAAAAACCCTTTTCTGAATATCTATAGTAGTTACATTTATTCCTGGTCTCTGGTCACAGTAGAACTTATATTATGTCATCTTGCATGCTAATTATAGGGTTACACACATCAATAACCTAAATTATCTATGTTTGAGACATCAGTAGCTGACAATTATTTTTCCCAGAAATTGTTGACAGCAATATCTAAACCAACGGGAACCAGTCAGTGCATACGAATCTGCAGCATCTCTCTATTCCATCTTACCTTTTCAACTCTTTGTTCAACTTTCCATTCCCGTTAAGAAAGAACCTTGCAATAGCTTGTTTTTCAATATTAAACTATCAACTAATCTCTCTCCCCCACTCTATACAATCAATGTGTCAAATCAAGTATAGCAATAGCATTAATGTTGTTTCTTAAAATTTCACCTTTAGTTAATATGATCTAAAGAAAGCTGAATCATTTCATGTCAAGCTAGCTAGACTCTGTGATAACCACTAAGCACTAATCAATACTCAACCAAAGATTTAATGCGTGCCAAAATTGTCAACAATCTCATCACGTGGCTTGATTGTTCATGCCCTTCTTAATTAGCTAGCAGCCGGGAACTTCTCTGTGTAATATTCAATTGATGCGTGTCTAACTTGAACACTTGCTTTGCCCCGGTTAAGATTCTAATTCCTCTCAGGCTGCTGCAGCCAGCTGCAGGTAAGCTAAATTATTACTACTTGCTAGCTAGTTCTCATCCAATTTGAATTATTATTTGATCTTCATTGATTAGCTATAATTCAAATAGATCCAATTTAACCGAGGTGGATAAGGGGGACAACATTGTGGACAAAGATGAAAACAAATTTTAGAAATTATAAATATAACTAGTAGTTAGTTGGTTCCAAGTTCTTAAGTAAATTGTCATTAAACTAATCAAATTTTCTTATCGTTGGCTGATGACTACCCACGAAAGAAATAGCTAAAATATAAAAGGAACTCCTCGTTCTTGTGTTTAAAAAGACTTTTCATGAAAGAATATATATGCATGTGCATCAGAAAATAACGTGACAGCTAACGACGACCTAACGGATCATGATCAAGCTGTAAACATGATTAGAAAAAAGAGATAAGAGAAAGATGGCTATTATTGACAAAAATAAATAAATAAAGATTACGTGAGGAGTAGCCCTAAAGGCATATTTATATAATGTATATTCCAATCATATTCCTTATTAATTTGGCACCTATTACATTATTTATTATGGCCCATCAAAATACTGAACAAAGAAAATGAAATAAATCCAAAGATAGGTTTTTGAGATTATTTTAAATGGATGTACTCTTAAAAAAGAATTAATTAATATAAAAGAATCTAACAAAGACAATAATGCATAGAATAAACTATATAGATGTCATCTCTTACCGACCTTTGATACTCTAAACTTCACTTTTAATACATATAGTTAATATCGTAATCAAAATCATCTTTCAAATGTATATTATGAACCATTCCATATTTATCTATTTTATAGTGTTTAATTAAAGCAACTATATATTTTTTGAGAAAAGGAAAACCACTTGACAATCAAATAGAATTTTTTTTTTTTTAAATTTATGCTCTTCCACGATTATCAATATAGACGTGGGGAACAGCAAGTACCTTTCCCTCATTGTTACAAATATATAGACATAATAATATACAATGAAAACAATTTCTTCTTGTTAAGGGTTTTCTTCATCGCTTATATATATATGCTAACTATGGTCATTTACACAGTTTTCATTTTTAACAAATATTCCCTCATGAGGTCATATGGCTATCAAGTATCAACTTAGTATATGGTGCTTTCAATTGTAAATTATCATTTACCTATGCGCAAAATACAAGTCTAAACACACATAAATTCTATATTATAAGCATCAAAATTGTTTTCATACAGATATTTAAAATATTTTAAAGAATGAGTTCGATTTATATCACTTTCTTTTTGGTTTGCTATACCACCTACCGGATGGACTATATGATTTTTTAGTATATGATCTTAGTTTAATTATTTGACTGGTCTAACTCCATGCCTGTTTTGACATAGACTACATGTATAGCTGAGAAAATTCATATCGGTGATAGATCAACGTCAAATGACACACATATGATAGCGATATCTGATCATGAACAGAGATCAACTTGAATGAATTTGATGCATATTATTCTAAAGCAGAATAAAATAACTCCATTTGGCATAATATTGAGGGGCTCAAACTTCAAAATTTAAACTAATAGAAACTTTTAACTTTCTCAAGGAAGTTGATTCTCACAAGAAACACGATTACAATATCTAGATGAAGGAAAAAAAAATTATAATAAATTATAATTGAAAAAGACTAGATCGTTTTTGACGTAAGAGAATTCGTGCACCCTTCATTCCTTTACAGAAAATTTCTTGTTTGTTACAGGTAATATGTCAAATCATAGTATTCATTTTTCAAATATTCATGTACAGAGAGTTGCATACAGAATTGGTACTCTGTAATATTATTGAGAAGTCAATTATGAAGAGATTTCTAAAGCTTGTTAAAGTTGAATTACTTTTAGCCTTCGAAGCCCACAGACAAGTAACCTTAACGTGCATGCTACGTTCTACATGTGTCCACTTGGCTATATAGCCCTCCCTAGAGTGTTTCTTTTCTTTTCACAATCTAGGACCACGGTTGGTTGAGTTTCAACTTTCTAAGTAACTAGTTTAACCTCTGAACATTCGCATAAAGGAGAGCAGTTATTTGAATGAGATCAATCAGGCGGCCATTGACACACACAGCTGATTAATCAATTCAAAATCTCTTTCAAGCCCACCACTTTACCATTATAATATTAAACAATATACACTTCTTAGCCAGTAAACAAGATTCCAAGAGCCAACTGGCACATGACCACTCCTACACTTCCCTTATAAATTCCTTTTACTTAACCTTCTAAAGCAGCCAAGCCATTTGCATCCTATTTTTCTTATCAATTTTTCCCCAGATGGGTCGTTTCAGTCTTGTTATTCTGCTGTCACTTTCTCTAAGTTTGTGCCTGTTCCCTGCTACCATTTTGGCACAACTCAGACAAAACTACTATGCCAGCACCTGCCCAAATGTTGAGCAGATCGTTAGAAGTGCAGTCCAGAAGAAATTTCAACAAACGTTTGTTACGGTTCCTGCAACTATCCGTCTCTTCTTCCATGATTGCTTCGTTCAGGTAAATATAAACAAGCATTCATTGGATTTAACGGTTGCATTAATTTGGTGGGATAATTACTCTGATTCTTGTACTTTTTTAAAAGGGTTGTGACGCGTCCGTCATAATTCAATCAACTGGAAACAACAAAGCAGAGAAGGATCATCCTGATAACCTATCCCTCGCTGGGGATGGATTCGACACCGTGGTCAAAGCCAAACAAGCAGTTGATGCGGTTTCCGGTTGCACAAATAAGGTCTCTTGTGCTGATATTCTTGCCATGGCCACCCGTGATGTTATTGCTCTGGTATGTTAATTGTTACTGTTTCCTCATGAGATAATAATTACAGTTTCTTTTCTTCTTCATCTTGTTCCATATTAATGGCTAATAATTTTCATGTGACCATGCAGTCTGGTGGACCTTCATATGCTGTTGAGTTAGGAAGATTAGATGGGTTCAGTTCTAAAGCTTCAAGCGTCAATGGGAAGCTGCCACAGCCAACTTTCAATTTGAATCAGCTCAATTCGTTGTTTTCTGCCAATGGACTCAGCCAAACAGACATGATTGCTCTCTCAGGTACCTTCATAACATATCACCATCCAATCACAAATTCACACGTATTCTTTCTGGTAGAGTCCTAAACAATATCAGGGTCCCATTGAACACAATGGACTGTTCTTTAAAAATAAAAAATAAAACATATAAATAGATAAATCCTATAGCAAATGTATATACATTTGCCGTGTCAACACAAGTGTATTTTACTTGTTTCTTGATTGGATAGACGTAGATTTGTCATAGGGCAGACTTTCGTTCTTATGATGAGATCTCTTGGTAAGTCGTTTTAATAATTGATATTTTCAGAGCTCTTAGCGTCATTATGTTATTATATGCTACATGCACATGCAAGCTCCATAACGGGTCGTCAATCATATGCTTAATCATGTTAATCTGCTCTCTTTGCAGCGGCGCACACCGTCGGATTCTCTCACTGCGGCAAGTTTGCAAACAGGATATACAATTTCAGTCGTCAGAATCCTGTGGACCCTACACTCAACAAGGCATATGCGAGCCAGCTACAACAAATGTGCCCTAAGAATGTGGACCCCAGGATCGCCATCAACATGGACCCCAAAACTCCCAACACCTTTGATAATGCATACTTCATGAATCTTCAACAAGGCATGGGCCTCTTCACCTCGGACCAAGTCCTCTTCACTGACGCAAGATCCAAGCCCACTGTAAATGCATGGGCCAGCAACTCGCCCGCCTTCCAAAACGCCTTTGTTACTGCTATTACCAAGCTGGGACGGGTCGGTGTCAAGACGGGTCGGAACGGGAATATTCGTCGTGATTGTAGTGCGTTTAATTAGGAAGAAAAATATCATCAAGATGTTTAAAATAAGGCGAATTGATTTTTTTTTTGGTTTGTGGGGTGCTCAATTTTCCACTGACTTGAGATTTTTTTTTTTAATAAAATCTGTTGTTCTAAAAAACTTAAATAATAAATGATAGAACAACCCATTTCAATTCAACTATATCCTTGTTTTCAATTTGATTTTTATATTAATTTCTCTATTTTATTGTTTTTCTAGTTCTATATCCTAGCAAACATATCAGCCAAAAAGTGACAGAGCAACTGTGCAACAATCAAAATGATTGACCATTTTTGTCTACATCAAAATCACGTTGGCAAATGGCAACCTTATCTAACTAAATGGGTATTCTTGATTTTATGCCACTGGAGCTTAATAATAAACAGGCCTGAGTGGTTGGTGAAAACACTTGCAAATCATATTTTATTTGAAGCATATTACGTTTCCACATGGTGGAATCTTGGTTTCTAGAGACAAGATATATGTGCTCTGTGCAAGTTTTCAATCTAAGAGGGACAGAAAACTTAGATCCAAAACAATTACACCTGGAGTTAGATAGTTAGAATCTTATTTTTTTAGTTATGATCATTGATATATAGGTAAATGGAACCATTTCACCAAACCCTCCATTTGTTTCACAAATGAAAGGATAGACCAAGTGAAACAAGCAACCAAAAAACAAGAAAGCAATACTAGTCCAAGGCAGGCAGGAGCCAAGGAAGCTGTCATGGTCATTGTAAGAAGTGTTTTCTTTAATAAAATTTCATTGGTGGTGGAAGTTTCCACCAATCAAAATAATTGAACTTTTAAGAATGTTTATCACCAGCTGTAATATTTCCAAAGTTTTCTATTGATTGTACTTTGAACCCTTACATAAATTGAAAATGAGAGGATATCAAACACATAAGAAAACAGAAGGTTAGACTTTTGAGCCCAGAATCTGCCAGTTGGCTAAGATTCATGAACAACAGATAAGGTTCTATTATCGTGATGTGAAACAGATGATTGAATGCAAATTACCCCGAGACCACGTTTGGGCACACACTCGTTTACTTGCTTTATAGACTCCAAATCCCAGTCAGCTACTTCTGGCATTTGAAAAAACTTAGCCTGTCACAGTCTTTCATCTATCTTCTATGGTTAGGTGATGCATCTAACCAATATACGCAAGGCTCACGAACTTTCAGCCTTGGCTATTATTGCTCTATGCATTCGCTTTAAATGTTATTTCTCTTTTTAAGTCATTGTAATCATGATTGACATTTGATTGACGTAGCCTATGGTGAATGTTATCTCTTTAGTTTCAGTGTTAACAAAACTTGTAGTTTTGTGGAATTCCGTGAAGATAAATGTTGGAACCTCAAGCTTCAGGCGTCACTTGTTGATATCAACCAGAATAGAGATGTACAATTGAAATATATATCAATAACTCCCAAGAGCTTCACCATAAAACTACTTTCTGAGTCGCATACAGCACCAGATTGACATTATAAATTTTGGATCATTCAGGCAATTCTTTTCTGTACTGAGAGTTCCAATGTTGATGTGAACCACATAATGAAATATAAGTATTTAGTGGAAACATGGGATGAAGATAATTTCTGCAGGATTCAGCACGAAGCCATCCAAGAGACATATAATTCACATCCGAGATATCTTCTCAAAGAAAACCATGGCCAGATCATGATTAATATGCATAAGCCACCTATTAACATGCTACTTATAGAAGTTCTGGAACACTAAATTTAATGGACTATATTGCTTATATATCTTCTTTGTAAACTTTCTATACAAATCGATTTGACGGAATTGCATATCGTACATTTTGATCTGTTAAATTTACTTTCAGTTTTCACTTCTCCAGTAGCACAACATCAATTTGTATGGATTCGTTTACAGAGAGAGTTTGTACATAATTAAGTTAAATTTTTCTAGATTTTCAAGCCTAACACGCATGGCAGTTAGGTGTTTAAACATGGCACTACACAAGATGATCCCTACCGCTACGTTGATGAAAGATTTGAATAGATGGAAGCATGAAAAACCATGCATGAGAAACCAGAGAGAACTTAACTAAAAGGAAGACACTCATGAAACATGTTTAGCAAACATATCAGCGATCAGCGTCATTTTATTCAGGATTACAATTTATTCAAACTTACATGAGAATAACAGGTTCTCATTAATTCCAAGCCAGTTTACAAATACATGTTTCTGTTACCAGATTTATAAACAAAAGTGAAGAGCAAGTTTATAAGGAGCTAATGGAAGTGAATATGACACATAAACTTCACCTTAAACAATTAATTTCTCAAGCAAAGATCATCAGCCATCATTCAACAGGGGCAGTAGAATCTGAGGAGATGATAAATAAGACTAACCCTCAAATTTAGACCAGACCACTGTCTCCTCCAGTTATTCCACAAACACAATGTGTCAGTAAATTTATCAGAAAATGACCATTCTTGTACTAAAGTTTAGTGACATGATTAACCATTTTGCAACAGCAAAACGAGCTATGTATATTAACCATGAAGTCAAATGAAAACATTGATCTACAGTACCTTCGGTTCCTAACTATAAACTAAACAAAAAATCGCTAGCTACGTCACTTGGATTAAAGGTGCAGCTTACTAATATTTCATGATTACTGCTTAAAAGACGCAACATAATTGCCCCAAGAATAAAGATTTGAGGGAGATAACTGGAGCGACAAAGCTTGGATTTGAAAAAAAAGAAAAAATTTGCGTTGCGTGATCATCGAAGAGTGCCTGAACCATGATTGTCAGCACTGCCCCATAATAAAATAAAATCTCTGAATTAAGAGGAATAAGCCTTATGATATTTTTATATCAGACACCTTCTGGGAACTATAAAGCAATTACAAAGATCCTTATTAATATTGGTTAGCGAGTCTCAAGCTAAGAGTGAAAGCGGTAGCTCTGCTAACTTTACTATCAGCCAGAACTGCAGAACATCTTTATCTGTAATCAATATAGAGCTATCTCTATTTTTTTAGGTTTAAGATCTCGTTCTTAACTTGTGAATTTAGTGTTTTGCTTTCTGCATTGAATTACTGCCACAGTATCAATGTCAGCTTCATATATGTAGCAAATTAAAAAATAATATATACATACACTATTTGTTATTGGCTGGTATTTATGAAAAAGATATCAAGGAACTCCAAACTGTAAGTGGATAGGACCAAGGCAAAGAATTCCACATGTTAATCATTCTGCATTGAGGAATGCAGGAGCAGCCTCAGGTCACCAAGTTTGTTATGTGAAACTCTAATATTTTGAAATGTAACTCCACCTCCATGCGTATTTGCAATATCTTCCAGAGGCACAAGTGGAAAAGAAGATGACTCTCACAAAATAATGTCTCTTGGTCCATTAAAATGATCGCCATTAGAAAAGGCTGGGAATGTACCTCGCCTTCACACGCCTCATAGTAGTAAATGCACAACGAGGTGTGCTTAGGTACTAAGGCTCAATCAGAATTGAGGATTGCATGCCATCATATACTATGCTATGCAAAATGGCTTTGGGAATTCATGACTAACCTGAACTTGCTTCCAGCTTCAAAAGTCAAACTGAGACTAAGAGCGCAACAGAGTAATGAAAAGAGAAAAAGAGGATTAATGAGGTCAAGCATTTAACAGTGGCAGTGACAGAAAACTTAGTCCATGTTAATTAAACTACAATTATAACAACACACCAAGTAAACAAAAAAGAGTCTAAGTTGAGAATTATGCCTCTCGAGTGTGTATACGAAAAATTTTGCCTCAAATCCTTGACAAAATAAAAGGAACTCATGCTCAAGTACCAGCTGAAATTCGTTAAAACAAACATTATCGATCATTCCCACGCAGCCATGAGACAAAAAGACAGAGCATTTATGTGGGAAATAAGTTAATCAACATTATGTTACAAAATAAAAAATAATAATAATAAAAGATTCGTTAAAGCAACGTATTTAATAGCCGCTGGCCTCAAAACTTTGAGAGAAGAGACTTATAAACAAAAGGAAACATTCATTAGTTAACAATTAGTTATCAAAAGCTACAGGCCTAATCGTCGTAACTACATTCTAATAGGAGTTAATATATTTGGACTTTACTATGCCACCCTTTTCCCCCAGAAACAATCAGCATTAAGGCTATATACAATCGACTCAAGTAGATCCAAAAACTTTGAAACCTTTATACTTATGTACTTCTGCAGTCCTCATGGTCAAGATCACCGTTAGCATAGAGATCAAGCTTCTGACGAACCCAAGCAAACCATTCACGTTGTGTTGGCCCATCTTCTCCAAGAATTTGGGGATTTAACTCCATTGCCATTTCAAAGTCCAACATCGACGCAGAAATGGATCTGCTAGATTCCTCCATATATCTCACAGGTGACAGTCCATTCACTTTGGGTACAGAAGGATAGTTCCCTTCATCTATATTTCTGTGCAAGGACCTTGAACAAGCAAGCTCCAAACAAGGCTTTATTAATCTTTTCAGGAAAACATCAAGGCCATTGTTCAATAAATTGGCACTATCTACTGAGACTTTTAATCCCTCCATCTCCAACTTCTGTTCCAGCCTCTTCTTTAGGGAACTGGTATCAGGTAGCTCACAACTGCTGTGACAAGGTGTAGTGGCCAACACATTACTCTGGACTTTCCTTATCCCTTGACTGTTCATTGGGATGCCAAGAGGAGCTCTTACAGGGCTCCTACTATAAATGCCTGGACTAGCAGCAGCCTGATCAACCTCTTCCCCTTCTTCCACAGAGCCAGGGGGTCTGCTACCCAGAGAAAACAACTCTGTAGCACTCTGCTGTTCTTGAATTTTAGCAATTGATTCTTCACATGTGATACTACGGCTCTTGCCATGAGGCCCTAGAGGGCTTGGAGGGTCCTTAAACTTGCAATCAGAAAGACTTGGTATCTTTCCTTTTTGAGGGGATACGGGGTAATCTTTTCCTTGTGACTGAAGAGAACTTCCATGCCTATTCGCCCTTTTACCACAAAAAGAGCCTTCAACTTTTCTCATTTTACGAGGAGGAGTCTTTGCAAGGCAAGCATTTTTTAGAATTGATCTTAGAAGATGATTATGGAGATGCATATTTTCTCTTCCTATTGTGGCAATGCAGAGTTTATCGAACTCTGGCTTTATAATCTTAGCATCAATAAACCTATTGAGGAGATAAAAATACTTCTCTAATTTTGCACGCCCGAGCTTCTCTTCAATCTGAGACGTTATCTCCAGAAGGTCCACTCGAGTAAAATGCCGAGAAGCCGGCATTTTGATTTCCAAATCGCTCACTGTTATCAAAGCAAAAAGAAATCATATAATTACACAAAACCTAATAAATATGAAACTAAAAAGCATTTAACTTCTCAATATGAAAGCTAATAATATACCCAAAACCCTAACATAATCTGCATTATTCACAAGTGATTTTCAGTCGCTGCTAATGTAAACTCAACTACAAAATTCCAAAAACTAAACAAAACGCAGATAACAATTGATCTAGACACTCGTTCTCTAAAATGCTCTTCTACACATTTGATCAATAAACAGTAAAATCACAGTCAAACAAGGTACAAACTTTAACACAAAATGTTCACTTCCCAGCTATAATTTCACAAAATTTCAACAATAGAACCAAAAATTCTCTAAAAAAAACACATGAAAATCAATCAAATGAAATTTCGCAAATCGAAGAAGCAAAAGAAGCGAAAACCCACCTGGATTCTTTCGCGAATCACTTGAATTGGGTTTGAAATTGACTTTACCCAACACCAATTATTGCTTGCATCAGTTTAGGGCTGATAGAGGTAGAAGAGGCTTTTTAGAAGCTTCGTCTCGTCGAGGTCATCGGAGTCAAAAGGCACGTGGTCTTTCTTACATGTGTAGCCGGCTAGGTGGAAGAGTTTGGTTTTGTTTGTTGGTGCTTCTTCTGCCAATCAGCGTAAGAGCTCTCTCATGATCTCGCTTAAACACACCGGAAGTTTTTACAGGACTGATATCATCCGTTGGATTTCAGATCCAAGGGTTCTGCTATTTTTTTTAGAATAGCTAAAGTAATGTGGTGGGCCCCAAAACGCACACATCACAGCTCACAGGTCCGAACGGAAGCACTCTTGCACGTGACATAGCCCACCAAAAGTTTTGTACTGGCGGGAGAGGACAGCCTGTTGATTTTTCTGTCATTTTAAGCTTATGAATTTTGAGGTCAAAAGTCAAAGTTGAACATGACATGGACATGGCCGTGGGTTACACTGGATTCACGTAAATGCTTTTCGAACAATTATTATTTTTATGTCACTTTTTTAGAAAATGCTAATAATGTTTGAAGAATATACATTATAATAAATTTATAATTCCATGAGATAACTTTTTTTTAAGACAAAAATAATTGTATGGACATAAAAAAAATACATAATTCTTTAGAGATGAAGAGATGTCAAAAGAGCTTATTACTTTTCAAATAATCATTTTACACCTATATTTAAAATATTAGTTTTATCAAGAATATTGGAAAAAAAGAAAAAAACCCCCCCCACAATTTTAGTCTAGTGGTGGAGGTTTAAAACTTGAAAATATACTTTCTTCCAAGTTTAAGGTTAGAAGGCTTAAGTTGACTCAGATACCCATATTTAAAAAAAAAAATGTATAAAAAAATTGTTATATTTTAAAAAATTTACATGATTTTGATTATTTTTGTGAAGAACTCAAATAAGAAGAGAATAGATGATTGGATTGGTGAAACTAGCAACCTAGTGGGTGACTGTTATAATTAATCTTATGAATTGTAAGTTGGACTTGGACACCAATCTTGGTCGAGCCCAGTTCTCCTGGACTGGGCTCGGGTTGTCCTTAAAACGTAATGTACCCACCTAACTTGTTTTAGTTGGCTAGTTGGTCCAATTTTAGATTTTTATATGTCAATACCCTGAGATTATTTGCTTTTAACTTCTAAGAGAGAAAAAAAAAATTCTGTTCATATAAAATTTAAATTTCGACTTATAGAAATTTCTAAGATTGCTCTAATCATTTGCAAATTTGACATATATAATTCTCACAAATAATAAGCTGCACCACACCACGGTACAGATACTCGTCAGCAGCAGTATAGGCTGTCTTTAAAGCCTTTATCCCTTGAGCATGCATTGCAACAAACAGCATGAACAGTTTAGAAATGGCAATTTCTGCTGCTTCTTGCTCTTGCACAATATGAACAGAAGGCAACTGTAAATTGGTCAACTCTCAACTTATATGCATCCTGACAAAACCTCAACTTCTGTTCAACTGATTGACATTTTCATTTTACGTTCCTTCAGGTTTGGCCGATTATGCCTCTCCCCCTCTCCTGTATTATTTACATTTCAAGTTACTGACCTGCTACAAATTTTAATATTTTGTGCTTTCCCCTCCAAATCTACTCTAGATGAGTTAAAGGTTTTGAGACTGACTAGATCTGATATAAACAAACTTGAACGAATTTATATTAGCTCATACTTCGCCGAGTGAATTATCTAGTCCGGTTAATAAAGCAGCACGTAGCTTGATAGAAGTGGGTATTCAAAATCATGGATGATACCCTTTTAACTATATCATCCAAATTATTGCAATTATTATTATTATTAAAATTAAGATGTATTAATTGGCAATGACTGGTTGGTTTTTAGAATTAAAATCTGAATTTTAGTTGGAATTCGTTTAAGTCAAATCCAAATTAATAATTAGTTAATTAAAAGTAATTGGCTTTGAAATTGGATATGGTCGAGTACAATAATCTCGTCAACAGTTAAGTAATTAATGTGCCATAAGAACATACTATATAGGACCGAATAATATATCAATCAGGATTGAATTGGTTGGCTTGGACTACCATATACATTAAACTTTGAACAGTCTAACATACAATTATAATATATAGTTTCATATAATTTGCACCATATCTTTCTTTCCTAAGAAAGAAAAGCTTACTGATTGGGATCTGATGCTACACCGCAGCTCTAATACTTTAGGGGATAGAATCTATTATATAAGTTGATTTCTAACTTTTATCTCATATTATGACATAAATAAGTAGTTCTTATTGGATTGATATCGACCAAAAGCCTCATAATGAATTAGTCTTTATGATATTTTCTCTATCAATTAGATTCTTTCTCCATAGAATAAAGTATTTAGACATATCTATTTCTTCATATTTCCGTAAGATATGAAGCTAAGCCCTTCAAATGTTGTAATAACTTAAACCAGTAATTAATACGATGGTGACTGTTTACGAAGAGCTTTCAAAGGTCTCATTTCCGTAGAATCTTCAACGTTTATTTCTTAGCTTTTAGGTGTTCTTAGGACACATTTGACGATTTTACTGCTGTATGGTTTCTGCTGTGCCTTGCACAGTGAATGAAGCCAAGAGTTAAGGGACTTTCTTCTCCTTTTATACGTTATTATTGTTATGTCATCATCACCATCATCATCGTCATTATTTGGGTTAGACAAAAAGCCATTTGGTTGAATCTGAAAGGTATTTTGGATCCACTTTTCTTCATCATATTCTTGTTTCTAATATTGGGACCAATTAAGTGATTGATATTCTTCTGCCATTGTAAATTAACTAGAAAACCAAAAAGAGAGAGAGTGTATTTAAATGTCAAAAGATCTCCGTAATATATATAGCAACCATTAGGTGTTGAACAAGATCATGATTTACATATAACCAATATGCTTGCACCAGTTAAGAGAATTGAATTGTGTGGACAGCGACCAATATGAGAAGGCCAGGTTTTTTAATCAACTTCTGTTGTTGTCTAGTGTCTGAGAAACGAAAATGCAGAAGCAAAGAAACCTAAATAGTACTTTTGTTACTGGAAACAGACACGTATGATATGATGATCTTCAAGTTTCAAGAAGATCAAATAACATAATAGCTGCCGAATACAGATATATAAAGAAAGAGGAGAGACTTCTTTAATTAGGTTAGCATCGATCTTAGATTCAAATATAGTAAACAAATGACAATCTAGCTTAGCTCCTAATTATTACACAATCAGTTCTCCATCCTACTCTTAAATTACCAGAAAAAGAAGAATTAGAGAGACTTTGGGAAAAAAAAAAAACATTGAAATGTTAAAAATAAAATGCTTCAGCTTCAGGCAGGAACCCAAGCACTAGCAAACACAGCATTGTGTCCTTTCCATGTAAGTACAAGATCATCTTCTTCCTTCTTCAATCCCCACCCAGCTGCATGCTCATCAAGCATGGTTCTCACTTCTGAAACTGCTTCTTCACCAAAGCCAATGCCTCGGAAGCTAGCGTTTCTCATGCGCTGCACCCACCTGCTCTTGAGTTCAACTCTCTCAACCCTCTGCATACCTTCATGCGCTATTACATTCTCAATTTTCCAACAAATATCAGCCTCATACCACTGCCTTTGCTTGCTTCCTCGCGGAAGAAATGTGTCCACTGTATCATAAGGTATCCATAGATAGTTGAAAGCGGATCTTAGTCTACATACCAAATTATTTGACGTCAAGTCTGCATCTTCATCTACTAACAGAACAATTGTTGGATCCAAACTCCTCAACGCTCTAAGAAACATCATTCGAAGAGATGTAGATGAAGACTCTACAAAGTAAAGATTTGAATTTGATTCAGAAATCGATGAAAGGGTTTCATCTGGTATATAGTGAAGCATCATGTGACAGTTTATAACGAGAGCTTCACTACTTTCTGCGTACACTAATTGTTGCATCCGGATTTGTTCGATCAAAGAAGAGAACCCATCTGTACAACTTGAAGGAATTACTTTGAATTCCATCAATATATTTCTTGACCTAGCGAAGTTAACCAACTTTGAGCCCAACTCATCGTATGAAAGATCAAGCATAGGTGGAACAACTTCAGTGGTACCACCAGCTACTGTAAGCTTCACTCGTGGCAGCCCTTCGAAGCGATTAGCTATTGCATCAATAAGAGTAGGAATCTGCATGCAATGTGTCAAGCTTAAATCAACAATATGGATGACCGAGTAACCTTCAATAGCTTCTAAGATGGCTGAATTTGCTGCTGTGAAACCAAATCGATGCCACGGGGTTAGGTCGACAAAGCTAGCAAGCTCTATAACGGAGAATTTGTGGTTTTCTATAGCGAGGTTGCAGTGAGCGTTTGCCATTGCTGCAAGCATTTTGCAAGTTCCACTTTTTGCTGCTCGAGCAATAAGAGCGCGAAGAAAGGCGCAAGTGAGCCGTTGATTTGAGTCACCGTCGGGTGGGGCAATGTTGTTGAGCACCCAGAGAATTTGCTGGGCTAGAGTGGCATCGTTGCTTTCGATTGCATTTGCACAGTGAACTAAAAGCTGTTCCATGCAATTAGCATCACCAAAACTCCCCAAGGAATTAGACGTTGGGAAACCAGGCCATGGACGAGTCCTGTGAATTTGGTTCTTATTCATGGTGAGGTTTGAAAAAGAAGTAATTTGATGCAAAGGTTGTGGTGGGGTTTCAGTGAATTGCATCATGGACAGAGATAGAGAGAATTAGAGAGAGAGAGAGAGAGAGAGAGCACTACAATGACAAAAGAACAAAAAGAAAAAAAAAAATTATGGGAATCAGAAATCAGAAGAGAGCAGAAATAGAGAAAGAGACCAGACTAGTAGTGGGTACCTTTGCCACCGGGAAACGTTCCAAGTAGTGGTGAAAGTGTGAAACAAAGCGACTACAGTTTGGGAGAATTCTGCAAGTGAATCCTAGAAAATAGACTTTTCAGCTTTATCTGGGGATTTTATTTTTCTTCTCTCAGAAGGGAAAAAGGGACAGATCAGGGGTAAACTATCATCCCAAAAAACACTTGGTTGGACTCAAATTAGGCAAAAGAGACCTTTCTTCCACCCATATCAGCCTTTTCAGTCCTTAAAGATAGGCCTGCAATGAGTTTGTAGAAGCATTAATTCATTCATCTCAGCAACCTTTCCATGGATGCAAAAAGGTTTTAATCCCTCCTCATCATTTCCTTTTTCTGATTTTTTTTTTTTCCTCAGGTGAGAGAGAAAGCTTAGAATAGGGTAATGTAACGAAGACTTAAGAGGTTGAGACTACTGCATATATGGCTCTGTTGAATTTTGTTAGCATGTGAAATAGCCGGCCAGGGATTTGTCTCCTTGTGGGAGTTGGGATTTTGTCATGTACTTATGTGTGGGGATTGAAGGCAGTTAAGCTTTTGGCTTACTTACTCACGGGCCATCATCATGTATCGTATCATGAACAAATCATTCTTATGCAGTTTTTCTTTTCTTTTCTTCCTTTTTTTTTTTTCCTTTTTTCTTTTGTTTTTCTATGCTAAGTTTATATGATTCTTTATACATATACATACATTGAGCATGAGATCGATGTTTTATACCTTTCTACCGTATTTAATTTGTCCATCTAGGTGGGGCTGAACCATCATCAGAACACATATGATATATATAATCTATAGACAAATGGGCTCGGGTCCCGCAATGACTCATGGCAGCCAAATTCTCTACATGCTTCGATAAGACGAAGGGATAGTCATTGTCAAAGCCAACGAAGAATTGCTTCTGATCCTTTACAAATTCATATATGTCACGGCAGTGCATAATTAATAAACATAAAAGTTTAGAAGATAGCTCTCTCCTATTATAAATTTTCAATTACTTTGTCTTCTTAAGAACAATATACTATACCTGGGTTTGCACAAACATACAAAAAGGCCAGTGTAGTTACAAATTTCAGTTTTCATAGTATCACAATAGTTCAGTCCCCATTCAGGAACAGATTTAATAAAAACCAAGCATGAGTTTGCGCATCATGATATCACCATTTCTGTCTCCTTTCGTTTTCTCAATCTCATTGTTCCAATATTTAAGTGTTTAGTACATCATGGCTACTGCTAAGACATTCTTGCCAAACCTTAACAAATGGCTTTCTCTCTGATCTTTCTCAACAAACTTCTTTCACATCCAAATTTAATTTCTAAGGTTTGTGCATGTCTTCATTTATCCAGGACCAGTTTAAGATATCCAGATGATATATATCTGTTTGAGTTGTATGGCTTGTATGAGGATATTACAGAAGTGTTTTAAGATCTCTCATCTACATGTGAACATTGTGAAGGGCACATCCCTGCAAGTGTAGGTCCATTCCTCTCTTGGAATGGGACCTTCCTGCACCTTACACGTGATATACTCTTTTTTGTTCCCTTGTTCAAGGAATGGTTCGCCTCCCAACCCTACGACCCCACCATAAATAGACCATTCAATCATGCCTTCAAGAAAAAGGGGACCTCTTCCTTCCCCTTACTAGCTTAAAGCTAGAGGATTGCCCTCGATTTTCTCTCTTTCTATTTCTTACCAAGTCATCATCTCTTGCCCGTCAGACTTCAAAAATTTTGGACTCATAAGAGCATTTTGAATGTTAAAAATTGTGAAATATTAATACCATTCTCATGTATACATTTCTCTAGGTACTTTTGATTGTTGTTTTCTTCGATTTCCTTGTTTTGTTAAGTAGCAGTACCACACTGATTAAATGTTTAGGTTAATTGGCGTAAAAAAGAGTTTCAATCATATATAAACTTCCAAGTGCCAGCAGCCCCTACAAAAGCTTGACCACAACAACTCTAATTCACATCTCCTCGTATATATGCTACAAACTTAATTACAGTACATACTGTTGCATTCTCGGAACAAATTAATAAATAAGTAACATGATATCGGATAATGACCAATTTTTAATGTTAGCTAGGTAAGACCCACATGCCATACCTTTTTCGGATATCATACATAAATGAAAATTAATCATGGACACATATTTTACGGTCCATTTCCAACCAAAGCTCTCAAAAAGTTACAAAAAAGTTGTACCATGTTGTTTTGTAGCATATATGTATAGTTTCCATGCATATGCATGTTACCTAATTTTCACAGTCCAAAATGACAAAATGATAATGTAATCAGAGAGGCAGAGAAAGCTGAGTCACTTTTTCTCCCTTCCACTTGTTCACTATATCTCTAAAAATTATAATAATCATTTCCAGGTTTTCGAAATGCATGCAGCTGAAGAAGAGCATAAGAAGAATCCGAGGGAAGCATATAAGGAGAATCATACAAGTTAAGAAGAGAAGTTTTATAATAGTGTTTCAGAATTTTGAGGACGATTCCTAAACTTGAGATACAAGAACTAGAGGACATGCAATCTAAAGATAAATATTTTGAGCTTGTTTTGGAACTTTATTACAAGGAATTCTCTGCCATCGATGGCCTTTGGTTTTCCTCCATTAAGACACCACAGAAAACAAAGCATTTTCAAAGCATGGAAGTAAGGAATGTTACCATGTGCTCATAAAGATGCCCATATTGATAACCAATAGACAATCAGTTGTCCTCTTCTCTTATATATAATGCATTCTAAATCAAAAACTATAATGCAATTACACTGGCATGGCATTGTATAATAATATAAATTTTCAACAGCAGGAAAAGGAACTTACCAAAAGCATAAGGAAGCCAAAGGCATAAAGACACTAGCTTCGAATGTTGAGCTACAGGAAATTGAAAGGACAACGCCTTTTAATGCTAATTAATTAATTTAGACTGAGTCGTAAAGGTTTTGTGTGGTATTCAACTCGCCCTAAATTATCTACCCAATCATTACTAGGAAAGTTTTGTTTTCTTATGATATTTTACCATATATTCACAAACAAAATTATTAACCATAATTTACCTTCCAGCACCTAGCAACATTTTTGTAATAATAATAATAATAAGGCTTTTTTTAGCTTGTCCTCAACCACCTTATATCTTAATATAGTGATTGTACATAATTTAAGTGCAGAGCATGACAACTTTGAATTCATTATTCATATGATTTATATCCTGGAGATCTTCATATATAAAAAATTTAGGGCTGAGCTATGCCCTATGGTCTGGGGACCAAGCCATTGAGTGACTCCTTAACTTATTACTATTATAAATAACAAAATCTTGGCGATTCTATTGAATGGTCCCCTTCCATTTCAACAACTAATGACAAATATTCTATTTGAAAGGAGCTCCAAATACTATAATTGGCACTTATCTGAGGCCTTGAGCCACATGTAAGAGTAAAAGTACGATACCTTAGATACAAATGAGCTTACTAGAAATGGGTTATGAAAGGAGTTTCAAATATTACTGTTGAATCCTTATAAAGTTTTTAGGTTAAATGATTAATTAACTCTTAATAAGTTTAAACTAAATTGTTGATTATTGCTTTATTTTTTTTCTTCCTTCTTTCTCTCAATTTATAAATTATATATCAAAACTTACCATTTGACACTAATATATAGTAGAATTTGTAATGTATAAACATAAATTTTAAAAAATAATATAAATATGATATTTGGTGTCATTTCCTATAAAAATATTAAAATGAATTTTTTTTTAAAAGACTTAAATATGAAAGTACGATTCAACCAGATTTAAACTGGAATCTTGGCTCTGCCTCAACGTGGTACATGTTATGATATTATAAAAGATTGTTAATTCATATGGCATTCACCAAATTTAAAACCAATATTGTGATGGTGAGTTCCAGCTCAATCGCAAAAGCACATTCCTTCGTATGTTGTACTTCATCATGGAATTCTGCCAAGGCTTCACATGTTACAATTTCCCATTAGGAAATTCATATTCATGAGCTCTAATTAATTTGTTCATATTATTAACACTGCAATGACGCCGATATAGGCTCTGATACCAATTGATAAGAACTTTGGGAGAATCACACCCAAAAACTAGCTTTTGAAATGAAAGAGCTGAAAGTCTTATAAATCCCACATAAGAAGTCCACACTTTTAATGTGGGATTCAAGTCCCACACCTTGCAATTAAGATCCTAACGCAATGCATCCATGACCATTATCAGAATTTAATAAATTGCAGTTTGTTTTTGCCAATGCTATAGATGACCCTGCAAAATTTCGGCAACTGCTTATATTAAGTTTTACCAATTCACTCCTTTCCAGGAGCCGGAAAGCATTGATCACAGAAACTACTTTCTACAAGGACTAAACTGTCAAAGAAATATATAGCAGAACCACAAATCCCCTTATGGTCAACGATTGTGAACTCTTTTCTTTTCTTTTAAGTAGTCGTTGTTATGAGAAAATGTTGCGCAAATAAACAGTGGGGCAATGGCTGCTTGCTGCTCCACAGATAGATGCGTGCACGGGATCATGTGGGCTGAAACCCAAGCCCACGTGAAACTCGCTTAACATCGTTTCGCTTTTGCTAGTTCGATTTGACAACCGCTTGTCCAATCCAAAAGTCTTTTGCAAGGGAGATGGGGTCCTGGTCTTGGTCCTTGCAGTGGCCTTTATTTCAGAGTACGAACTACTCAATGTGCAGAGCTCAGAACGATCACCAATCAATCTATCAAACATCCATCATGGAGCCTGCCCTATTACTCAGATATTCCTGCAAAGCGAGCATGCCTCTTCTTTGCATCCTTTTCCCCAACATTTCCCTCTGTTTCAGCAACATTTTTTTTTTAGTGAAGAAAGTAAGGAAAAATATCAACTTTGCACAAGTAACAAGCAAGCCAATTGATAGATAAATGCTTCATACCCATCAGTCCCTTCTAGTTCCTTTCAATTGGAATTACAATAAATGCAAGAAAGTCAAAGCTTAAGAGTAGTCTCTGAATTGAATTTCTCCTCAATGCTGTGTGATAAATAACAAGTAACAAAGAACAAAGAATATATTCCTGAATTCCGAAGAGTACAATAAGTAGTTTCTCCATCATCAATCGGACGACTCGTTCTCTTCTCTTGTGTGTATTCTTGCATTCACTCCATATATATCTTCTAATGGGCTCCATGCTCTTTAGCCTGTATATCATTGGATTCTAAACTAAACGACTTCATGTCACTCCTCTCAAGGTATCTGACATATTAGACCATGTTGTATCGAACCCTAGCTCACGCAAAATCAGTTACCCCATAACATGTCTCTTCTCTGCCTCTGCTCTCTGCCCTCTCTGCCTGCCCACTCACCGTAAACAAGTAAGACCCTTTTGAGTTTATCGTGTGCTTCATAGTTGTAGCATCTCTGTTCCTTCTCCACCTCAAAAGACTCTCTACTTAATGTTAAGTCTCCTCAAATTTGTTTCTCATAGATGTAATATTAATATATATTATACAGTCTTTAAATTAATTTGTAAAATATGAGAATTAATATCAATCTGTTTGATCTGAAAAGCAAAATTAATTATATTTCAGAGAGGGTGATGAGTGAAAGTGAAACAGAGGTGACATGTAGGAGAAAAAATTTTATGCAACTCTTTGTTTCTCTCCTCCAGAGTTTAGGGCTGCTTTTTAAAAAGTTGTCGAGTGAATGATCTAGGGCCGTGGATTGGCCTTGGCCCGATGGTCTTTTCCTTTGTTCCACCAAGTTGGGTGACCTTCACGTGAACTCTCCATGTCCTAGACCATTCAATGTCCCATCACCATCCCAATCCCCATCTCCTTCCTCTTTCTGTATCCAACTTCCTCCAATCACATCAACCTACTTATTCTTTCTTTGACCAATTGCATGACCTTACAACTCCTTTCTCTTTTTTTTTTCTTTTTTTTTTTTTTTACTCCTAAATTTTCACTCTCTAGTCCCAATCCCATGCAGCTGGAATTACCAACATTCACTGAT
>JANKKB010030206.1:0-17552 GCA_026225775.1 Bursera palmeri
GATGTGGGACACATCATACCCGACCCCTTTAGACTACACGTCTCGTGCAGAGAACCGTACAGATGGCCCACCGACCATATAAGGATACGTGGCTCTGATACCAAATGATACGAACTCACCTAWCTCCACCTCAAAAGCTAGCTTAAGAGTGGAGGTTTGTGAACCCATATATATAACACCCAAGACCACCCTTGCTAACCGATGTGGGACACATCAAATGTTATCAACTTAAGGGAAAAAAAAAGTTTGTTGAGCATGTAAGCATTACATAGTACAAAGCGGAAAAGCAGGAATGGTAAAGAAAACACATGACATCAGAACAATGGCATTTATTCTTGAAAAATAATACAAGTGCAGAAGACTGGAATTAACTCGATATGTACCTTGGGTCAATCTGAATGGCCAAATGAATCAAAGGACCGATTGAGGCACCTTCCAAGAGGGCAGCTGCCATCATCAGACCAACCCTCTTCTTCTGCACACCGAAAAATACAACCCAAAGTCAGGACTAAGAACCTCGAACAGTAAAAGAACAACACAGAAAGCACATGAACACAAGCAAAGGGATAGTACCTCTTCATAAGGTGGGGTTGAGAGCAGCCAAATGATGCTTCCAAGCATTCCAAGTGATGTAAGGAAGCCACCAATGTTCCAGAGTAGATGCAGGTAAACACCAGCAGCCGAAGCAACCAGTGCACAACATAAGGAGAGATAAACCTAAATTTTTTCATGGAAGTTAAAACCTAGAATTGATAGAACCTTTTGTACATGTTTCAACCGATCATATTATAGGAAATGAGAGCGGGAAACAAATGAAAAATAAAAATCTGAGCCTAACCGTAACCCTAATTAATATTTCAAGAACATACTAAAATTAATCACAAATTAAAAAGACCCTATATCGAATCGAAAGCATAAAATCCTATAGGTGAAAGACCCGCTACACCCAGTTCAATAAGCCACAAAACAAAGACATAACATAACCTCTCCACTTTCTCATATTTTCTAGGCAACCAAAAAGAATGTAATACGGGTAAGAACTTATATATATATTTAAAAAAAAAAAAAAAAACTCTCTAAGACGCGTCTAGGTAAATCAAAATAATAGATATGACCAAAAATTGTAGTCGCCAAAACATTTAGATCCAAGATTCCCTCTTAATTTTATTAAGAGGGACCCAAATTTTCAAAGAAACTTATGAGGTCAACAAAAGTGTAGATTATTGAAATCCCTAGATACTGCTTAACGAAGCGTACTGAAGTACTTTGACAAATAAACAAAGAAGAGAAAACGCCAGAAATATTTCTTGATAAATTGGCGAGAAAATAATTTTTTACCAGTTTAAGGTGAGACTGGACCGTAGGAGAGATCTGGTGAAAGTTCTTGAAAGAGTCCCAGCGCGATTCCGGTTGGGAGTCAAAGAAGGAAGAGAAGAACGCGTCCATTGTTGTTCGCCTCAAGAGAAACCGATAGAAAATGAGAGGGAGTGAAATCAACAAAAATAATTGGGAGAAACGATTGTGATCCCGGCTTGTATTTATAGGGTGAAACTAGGAAGTTACCCGTGAAACTTCTACCTGTCAAGTTACAATATCACCCTTATTGATGCTAGATGATTCTGTCCTCTCAAGGTGCCTATG
This sequence comes from Bursera palmeri, assembly GCA_026225775.1. Taxonomy (NCBI): domain Eukaryota; kingdom Viridiplantae; phylum Streptophyta; class Magnoliopsida; order Sapindales; family Burseraceae; genus Bursera; species Bursera palmeri. The sequence continues at coordinate 1,642 of JANKKB010030206.1, forward strand.
AGTACCCGACTTGGACCCGTTTACCTGGTAGTCGGTTTGGTGAATGAGAAGTTTAGGTGGATCTCGGGTCACATTGACTATTGACGAATTCGGAAGCTACCAGAGTTGTCTATCAGCACGAGGGGTAATTGCGGAAATTGCGAGGTTAATCCGGAAGATTCGAGGTATACAAGACAAGAAACTTGTATTTGGTCAGTGTTGTTTTCATGATGACAAGGAAGAGATCTTTATTATAATATCATTAATTATACGCATCGCTTTGCTGGTAAGCAAAGAGAAATATCTGCTACCATTCCTCTTGCAGTTACGTGGTTCAACCAATTGCATATTGACACGTCAATTGTATGTTAATTATCATCATTGTCCATGGACCCCAGTTTATTTAATGACAAGTGTAGACTTTGATTTAAGCGGTATTTTACATGAATATATAAATAAATTTTAATAATAAGAAATCATTTATCACATAACAAATAGTGCGTTTCTTCTATAAATTCATGAAATAAAAATAAATATATTTTCTAATTGAAAGGTTAGTATTTTGATGAATTTTCCTTATGTAATTAACGATAAATTTTATATATCAAATAAAAGTAATTAAGATAATATCAAATAGTATTTTTATGTTTTAGCCTAATCTCAAACAAAAAACAAATTTATCACTTTCATCAATTAGATCTCTAAGGTTTACTTTTTTTAATCAATTGTTAATTTTAATATTTAAAAATACATATTTTACCCTATTAAAATTTTTTTCTTAACTTTAAAAAATTCTAAAAAATAAAAATCTAAAAAGTAGAAATTTGTTTATTATGAAATTATAATTTGTTCATTTTTTATTTATTATTTTTTTGTGTTAAAATTAAAGAAATAAATTTTAGTAGGGACAAATATATATTTTTTTGGGTTAAAATTAATAATTAATTAAAAAAATTAAACCTCAAGGGTCTAGTTAATAAAAATAATAAACTTACTTTTTATTTGATATTAATCAAAATACAATGATACTATTTGATATTACCCTAAAAATAATTATCATTGTCCAAATATATTATCAAATCAAATTAGATAAAATAAAATTAATTATCATATCTAAAAATATTAATCAAATCAAAATATAGTAATAAAGTATTAGAAGAATTCGCATTCTGGAAGAAATGACGTCAAAAGAAAAAAAAAAATCTTCGAAGGCATTGGTAGGTTGGCTGATGGTCATTGTTTGAAAGGCGATTGACAACCGATGTAAAATCCCTTAGGTGATTGATGATTAATTCAAGTTAAACCAATCTTAGAGGTGTCAGTTGTATATAGGAGGATTGGATTGACTTGACACTGTTGAAGATAACTCGATAGGGTTTAATAAAACAAAGGAGCTAGGCTTTTGCTGTGTAAATTTTTTAGCAGATTTCTCAAATGCACACTTGTCTTCCTCCTGGCTCCATCATGAAATTTTGTTTTTGTATTGTCGTGTTCTAAGAGCTAATGAGTAGTGAACGAGAAGAGAGTGTGTGGACTTTCGATTAATGTTCTTCAAATGTTTATATTTTCTCAGTACAGAAATTTTTTTTTCCATGTAGAAGATCGAGAGCATCTGCATACAGCTTTGATTTTTATTCATGTAATTGATACAGTTACCATTCCAACATGTAATGGAATTTACAAAGGAATACAAGAAATGATAGCTAACATGGCTGATACATTTACAGCATTGGACTGCAGGAAGAGGGTTAGCTTGAACCATGGATTTAAGTTTCAGAAAATCAAGAAGCAGCAGAAAAAAACTACTGAGATGTCTTCAGAGGTCTGGCGATGCTCTGTTTCGCCGATGCATCGCTATTTGTGTTGTCAAGGCTGAGCCCCTGCCGGAGGACCTTTTGCTTTTTCAGCCTTTCGAGACAGGGAGCAAAGAACTCATGCTTGAGAGCATCTTCAGCACTGAGCCTCGATCTTGGATTCACCGTCAGACACTTGTCCACGAGATCAAAAAGAGAACTTGGGATTACCTCAAGGAAGTCTTGTCTCTTTGTGTTAATTCGACACCAATCTTTTAGGCTAAACGGTGCCCAAAATTGTGTGTCGTATAGATCCTGAAATAAAATGAAATAATTAAATTAGGTTTTTTTTTTTAATAATTAATTTATCATCGAGTCTATCATTATAGAATTTGATAAAATACCTCAGGGAATGAGGATTCACGATTGTGTAGTTTAGCAACTTCCCAAAGTTCTTCACTGCCCCTCAACTTCGCAATATCCTTTATATTCCTGAAGGATAAAAGCATACGGTTAGCAAAATCAAATACAAGTTGAAACTGGACTCCATAAAATGTTTTTGGATCCTAAGAGAGGATTTTTACTGTTCAGGATCACCAAAGAAAGGTGCTCTCCCAATCATCAAGTAAAGCAAGGTCACCCCAGCTGACCAGATATCAAGTTTGGGACCTTGAAGTTGAGATCTCAACAAAACCTGCATAAAACCACAAACCTGAGGCTCCATTTGCTTCATTGCAAAAAGATTTTATTTTTAAATTACCACACTTTCCTGTTTCCTTCATACACATACATTAATACAAGTACTCGGTTTTCTTAAGATGAATTTAAAAAGTTTGGAGACTTTTAACTTTTAAAAAAGACGGGATAAAATGCAAAGGTAGGCGGTTGTTCTCTCCATAGCCATAACTACCTAAAATCCTTATAGACACAAAATTGTTCACCGAGGCGTACTTCGGACTGTGTCATCAAAATTAATAAATAAGACGACACTACTTGCACAAATTCAACTAAGGAAAAACATAAATAAAAATAAAGAATAAATGAATTGATCGATCCATTATTTAGACAAAAGAAGATTAATCGATTTGTCACTTAAATGCACTAATTAAGATTGATTTTATCCAAATAATAAGTGCATAAAATAATCATCTAATCTAAACCCTTAAATTAAGGATAGTAAAATAAAATAAATTTTACATGCAATTTGGTGATTTTTTACAAAAAATTATAGTGCTATACAGGTGTTGGGTTAAAAGAATAGGAACCTTGGCATGGATTTATATTAAAGCGCTAATTGAAGTTGATTAGGGTGTCTTACCTCTGGAGCTCGAAAGCCTTTGGTTCCAGCACAAGGACCTTCTTTCTTGTGCTTTGCATTTTCTAGTAACAAACAAAATACGTTTACTTTCAGTAAAGGATATCGTTTGGTCAAACTAATATTTCTGTAGTTAATTTAATCAAATAAGCAACCTTTGTTCTTCAAGCTAGTTCCAGCAGTAGCAACGCCACTAAAGTGCAGTGGCATCGGAGTAAGAAGATACACAAGCTCCCTATCCACTTTTCCAGGAGGGGCAGCAACCCGTTTTCTCATAGGAGCTGGAAAGTTCAATGCTTCATAATTTGGACTCCGCATTGCTTCTTGCAATAGGCTTATGAGCTCCTTCCTACCGTGGCATGGCAAAGGCTCTCTCAACCTTTCTGCAGAATGAGTCTTAGTGCTCGTAACATCTTTTGCAGATGTTATGCCTGAGCCATCAGCACCTTGACTGTTGATTTTGTTCCAACGACCTAGGTCATTGTAGACCTTTGCTTGTCCTGGAGCCTTCCTTTTCAGGTTCTTATGTTCTAATCTTGATTTGAAGTCTTTTGTTGTATCTTGTTTGACTGAATCCAGAGGTTTAGCACCTGGGACCTTCCTACTACTCGTAGGAGGTATGTATTTGACACAGGGGACAGGGCCATGACTGAAACTTACATCATGCCCGAACTTTGATTTGCCTGTTAAAAAGCAAGATATAGCTCCATTAATTCTTCTGGTCTAATAATGCTAAACAGTAAACACATTAATCAACAAGATAATATGTCTATAAAAACTTTAATTTAAGGTGAGAAAATGGTTAAACAGAGAAGTGTTCAAAAAGAGACCTGAAGAAATGAATAAAACTAAAGCGGACATCTAATCAGCAACTTTCAACTTTACCAAATTACTTTTACGATATTAATTGTCTAGTGCTTCTATATTTTACGTATCATACACAGAGTCACATTCCGCTGAACAGTCAAACTAAAGATCAAAATTTTCCCAACTTTACACTTGATATATAAACTCAGACAGAAACAGAAGCTTACTAAAGGTTCCGTACTTCTGATGCAGATCCTGTTTATGCGTGGATAAGAACAATACAACCAATCATCAATTAGCTTCAATAAAAAATCCGGGGAAAAGAGATTAGTAGCAACAAATCCAAAAGTATACTGAAAAATAAAAGTATCACTAACCATAGCAAGATTGAAATCGATAAGAAGACCTTTACTTGTCTTACGAGAGAAAAGGAAATTCCCAGGCTTAACATCTCTATGAACTATTCCCTACAAACGTGTAAAGCATCTTAGGATCATGTAATTCTGTTGGAAGTGCGTAAATCAAGGTAGAACATGTGGCAAACCTGCATACCTGCTTATGCAAACTTGCAAGTGCCCGGAACAAACAGTAGCCATACCACTGTAACTGAGAGATATCTATTTCTTTTTTCAGTACCTAATCGTTAAAACGAAAATAAAAAATATTAAAAGTTAAACAGAAAACAACCAACAATATTGCCCTCGAAGAATTTGATAATTACCTCAGGTCTATCATGCTCAACGTGCTCTAGAACAAAGCAATCCGAATTTTCACTCTTAAAAGAGCCTTGATATCTTATTATAAAATTTTTCCCCCTAAACAAAAAATAAGGCACTTAAATCTTATAAACAATCAATTCTCGACTTCAAAGGGAGGTGTTATATAGTGAATTTTGAAAGCAACCTTACCCAAAACGCTCCAGCATTCTTAGTTCATTGTTGACATGGTGTTTATTGGCATTTGCGTGAGGGCCTGCAAAGTCATAAATAAGCAACTTGACATCAGGTAAATGCCAATCCTTCTGATCAACATTTTTAATATTCTCTAACTTATACAGAAGCTTCTCGTTCAATATTTTAGGTCTTGATGCAGTATATATGGAGATGCTGCATCCACATCAGTGCTTCTTGAAACCCTAAAAGCAATGTCTAATATTCCTTCAAGTGTCTAAGAATTAAATAAAAAAAAAAAATTACGGTTGTTGATATGAACGTAGTGCATGAGAATAAAGAACTAGTATAAGAGTACTGGAACATGTGTTCCATGTATATACTGACATACATTTCTGAACAGTTATGTTGCAACGTTACGGCCATCAAATGACTCAGTCTATTCAGATTCATGGATCCAGAATTCAAATAGACACAAGCTTAATTTTAACTACATGCTGGCCAACGTTGACAAATCATAAGTAGGAGAATGTGGATATTCACACTTAAGTTGACTGCCAATATTCAATATAGACAGAACTTGGATAAGTTTTTTATATGGTCAAAGAATATTTCGAATTTTTTAGGAACACTTCTCTCTTCAAAGCAATTACAAGTTACATTGTTTATCTAACAAAACCGGGACAATAAGCTACTCCTATTTCTACACCAAGCTAAGTAGAAATCAAAGATCCTAGGCACGTATCATCTATGTTTATGTCATCATTGCATATACACTCAGATAAATCAGTTATAAGATGCCTCACTTACATTTAATAGCAACTACAGTTCCATCACTCTTTCTTCGTGCTCTGTAGACAATACCATAACCACCTACCCAATTGACAAAAAGGTTACACCAACGCCTGCATAATGAGGTTTATGTGAACAGGAAAAAAAAATTACTGTAGTACCTGAACCTTCTTCCTCTTCAACAATAAATGATTCGAAGTTAGGCAGCACTTTTGGCTTTATTTGATCCTGCACAACCACCAATAATATCAAATGACAAACAAAAGTTAAGTAAATGTGGTGCACTAAAACTCAACAAAGATCTCCAGTACAATTCAAAATAATACAAAAACTAGCTCAAAGAATTAGTACAACCCATGAGATTCTATGATATTTGTGGCTTACCTTAGGAGAAACAGAGTTAGAGTTTCCCTTTTGATCTTTAATATGCATGTCATTGTGACTCTGCATTGATTTATAGTGCTGTTTATCTTGCTTGCTAAAAGCCCTACTACGACCCAGAGACTTGCTGAGTGCTTGCAGTTTTGGATCCATTCCATCCCTGTGAGAGAATTTTGTCTTTGCAGAGGGTTTCTTCAACTGCTTATTGAGAACAGGAAGCCCAGTTGCCGGTGATTTAGCCCCGATATGCAGATGTAGAGTTTTGGTCTCTATATCCAGAGATGGCTTATTAACATCACAACTCAGAGTGTTAATCATTTTAGATTCAGTATCAGGTGGGATATCAATCAGAGCATTATCTAACACCGTGAAGAGAGTTTCTTTTCTCTTCGGACTACCTAAATCAATTAATTGTTCTTCCTCCTTGCCCTCCTTGCCCTCAACAAAAGTTTGACATTCAATGACTTTAACGCCTGTAGCTTTACAAGTGTCATCAACAGTCCCAATATCAGCAGATATGTTCCTTTGCTTGGCATCCTCAAGACAAGATAGGGCATCACCACTTATGCTACAGTCTAAATGCCTCTCATAATCTGATAATCTAGTTGAAAGAGCTATTTCTGAGTCAGACTTGCAACCCATTAAACTTTTTGGCACCGATATTTGTGAAAACATACTCATATCTACTTCACCTTCTAAATCTACAACATCTTTAACGTTACAACCTAACTGCCCAGAACTGAACTTAAGAAATAAAGGAGGCTTAAGCACCGCTTGATTTACCATGACTGATATTTCACTTGACTGTATATTTATGCTCCCGCTGAAACTATCACGTATACCATAAAGTGCCTGCACAAATAATATACTACACTCTACATCACTAATATAAAAAAGAATTCAAAATTAAACCTGATTAATGAACACTTTAAAAGTTTCTTATACAAACATATGAGTCTGCTTAATAAGTAGTACAGAAATGAGAGACAGATAGAAAATATAGAAGGGTAAGAATATTCACACCACAAATATACTTTCTACAACATTTCTTTTAAGTGAATCTATTATTAAATTTTCAAATGACTATTCTTTTTTTTTTTTTTTTATCAACTCTCAATAAAATCTTTAGTTTTCATCTTATTTACCAATCAATTGAGTATTCATCTATTGATTTGTATTAAAATTAAGACAATTTGTGAAATAAAAACTAGATTTTAAAAAATTTAAAGCATTTTATTTATGCATGCAGACCCACTCAGCAAAAAATCTTTTGATTTACAATCCAGATGCAATTCTTTATTTAAAACAATACATATATGTAAAAATAAAAGTTAAGATAGAAATTTTAAAATACAGTTACCAGATACAATCCTAAAAATTAGTTTAAAATAATAGAAAATTTTATTTTAACTTTTTTTTTTTTTTGGTGAGAATATATATAAAAGCTGAAAATGGAATCTTAATATATGATAAAACTGTATGCAAATCGCGAATCAAAAGGCACTTGAAATTAACGGCTGGTAGTGAAGCAGAAATTGCAGCTAATGCCACTTAAACAGTAATTAAACAACTCAAAATAAGAATTTAGTATAAATAACTGTACCTTCGTAGAAGCACTTCGAATTCTCTTCGGCAAAGACACTGAAAATCACCGATGAACAAAATCAAATTCAAAATTCAGAAAAAAAAAAAGTCAAATAACAAATCAGCTTCAGTACCTTCAAAGTTATTGAAAGGAAGTAGCTTTCGCTTCCTAGAAATGATGCTCAAGAAACCGTCGTAGGCGGGGGCAAGTTCAATCCGCGGCTTGAAAACATCCATTAGACAAAAATTTTGGGTAAAAATTTTTGTGAATTGTAGAAGAGCAGTAGGAGAGATGGTTATAGAGAAATCACTTGTTAGTGTAATCGGTGAGTTAGGGATAAGGCAGAGGGAGTGGATGAGGGCGGGTGAGGCGTGGAAGAGCGTGCATCGGTTGATGACCTCTGAAAGCCGGGCAGAGCGGCCGAGGGAGAGGAGGAGGGCCAGTATGTGCCATGCCTTTTCCAAGTACAGCGACGACTCGGTGATGAGTTGGTGATTTGGCATAACGTGTTCAAGGCGAGAAAGGCGGGTTAGGGTTTCAGAGTAGAAGAAAGATGGAGAATCTGCTGAAGAAAGTGGACACAAGAAGCGGGAATGTGGCACGTTTGAAATTCGAGATCTGGCACGTGTGTAGTAGTTCCCGCCAATTCAGAAAATTTCATTTCGCAGATCGGTGCATCTGCCGCAACGGAATGAAATTTGGAATCTCTTAAATTTTATTTTATTTTACCAAAATACCCCTTTCTAGTGGCCTTTGGTAACCTGGTCAATTTATTTATTTTTAATGTTTTATTCTCATTCATTGGGTTTATTTTTACTAATTTATTCTTATTAATTTAGTTAATATTTTTATTTTTATTTTTATTTTTACTTTTTATTATGTTACCCAATTTTTACCGTATCAATTTTTGTAACATGATTTTTATCGGTACAGTTTTACCGATTGCATTGAACATGTCTCGATACAGAATAAAAAAGAAAATTTTATGAAAAATTTTCCGTTTGTTCATTGTAGATGATCAATATAGAGTTGACAGAAGCTCATCACGCAATAAACTCGTATAAAAGGAAATTAAGGCAATTTCAATATTTCAATCATTTATCTGTTGGCAGTTTCTATGATATCAGACGGGAAAAAATTAAACCAGAACAGCTGCAAAAAATTTTGACCAAGAAACTATGTACCTGAGTCTCACAACAGATTAACAAAAGAATTGAATGAAACATATTGGGCAAACAAACTCATCAAGACAATTTGACAGATCCAATTTACATAAAGAAGGGAAGGAAGCAATCCAACTTTCCATCCAACGGAACAGTAAAAATTATACACTGAAATAGATTAACATTTGCTCCTGCCATTATGGATGATGTCAACTCATTCTGTAGGTGGTGAAGACAATAAAAGGTTCAAGAGCAAGCCGACCATCATTCCAATAAGTCCAACAAAGGCAGCAAACATCAAAGAGAAGCCAGGGTCACCTTTCCGTTGTCCCCGTCTCTTCAGCATGTCCTAAAGAAACGACAGGAGATCATATCATTTAATTATCAGCTCCCGTAAATGTCAGAAATTATATATCTGGAACAACTGAACAATATGCAACAACTAATCAAATTGTAAATTAGATCCACCCTCCTCTTCAAGGATAAAAGCAACTACTACTTGACAAAGGAAAATTTAATAGCTATCAATAATCAATTTTATAAATAATGTATATTAGCATGTGTAAGAGGAGAATTACTGGTCAAACTGACAGCACAGAAAAAATTCTAACTTTGTAAGCCATTTCCAATATCTTCAGGATGTTGCCTGTTCAATGATCCAATAATATACCTTTGACGTTACGCATCTTTAAAATAAACATCCTCATTTTGATTCCAAACCGTACTTCACTTATAGTTGCCAGATTCATATTTCCCCTCCGAAGTTTTAATCATAGATTGTTATTTCATTTAACCTTTACAACATGCTGAAAATCCTTGTTAGCTAGGTACACTTGCAAGCTCAAAGTTGAACATCTACAGTTGCTCGAAGAGGAGCATCTAAGATTCATCAGAATGCACGTGATTTTACACATGTTGGTACCTCTATAAAACCAACTTATCCAATAGAACCTGGACATTTTAACAATCTTATAATATATGAAATCTTCATTAGGTAGTGATACATACCAGCTCCTGTTGCAGTTGTTGTGTTTGCCGAATAGCGGCTTCTTTTTCATCCTTGAGGCGTCGTATAGCCTGAATCCACATGCAAAAGAAATTTGAAAAAAATAAGAATCAAATTCAAAGTACAAAAAATGCAAAGACTGAAAGTAAACTGTAACTGAAAATAATATGCGCACTACGAAACTGGATACCAACTGCTTCACAATAAAGTTTACAGCAATATATTAAGGAAGAATTTCATTGACCTCTCCTAACATTTTACTGTAATACAAAAAGACTGCTAATTTAAAAGTTCATTAGAAACTATTTAAAATTTGTGAAAATCATCATATAGATCTTTAAGATTATCAGAATCTCAACACAGTAGTTTTAGCACAAAGAGAGGTATTGGTACTCTTAAGTACTGACTTGCGAGAGTTTACATTTCAACAGATGAGACATATTTTAACCATATTACCAGATGAAATTTGTCAAACTGCATACTGCAGGTAGCTACTCATCAACCATAATAACCAAAGCATAAGCTGAATAATTGAACGCATGGCCACAAATATTGCATAGACACATAAAATGAATGAACAAGAAGGCATGTGCACTTTTGCACATACATTCTGCCAAATCCCACAAATAAATACAAAACTTAACAGCAATAATACAATAAACTTACAGGGTTGGCATCAGGACTCCGCGTGGAGCCCCCTAATGCTTCATCTTCCAAGTTTCCTTGCACAGAGGCTGGAGCGATATACAGAACTCTAAGCTTGCACTCCTCAATTGTCTTGCCACTTTCCTTATTGAACTGAGTTCAAAATTAAACCATTCACCAAATACCAATAAATTTCAAATGAATAATGGAAAACAAAACTGTTATGTACCAACATTCTTACAGTATCTGGAGGAAGCTCATCAACATCAGTATGTGGAGGCACAATTGCACTTTGCACTAAAAATTTGTCTTTGCATTGCATATCTGGAGGAGATTCTCGTTGGGCTTGAAGAGTAACTGCAAACCCAGCAGTTAGTTATGTCAAAAAAACTGAAAACTGGCAGAACTTATGACTTAATAGCAGGCTGTTAAACAGTCCCTAAAAAAGTGGCAATAAGTTGGGTGAAGCCATCTAGTACATATCTTAACTACTAAAACTACTAACATTTATGCCCACTTGCTACTTTGCTCACATCTATAACCCCCAAACCAAAACATTCTTAGTTTAAAAGAGAAAGAAATTTCTATCAAGATCAAAAGAAAATAGCATGTGCACCTCTGATTACACAAGAATCCCAAGGCTGTATCACACCGGTGTTGGGTCTTACAAAGTACTTTTTAGGTGAAGTGGTTTTGACCTAGAAAATAGAGCAAACACTTCAATTAAGAAAATTGAATTAATTTGCAAATGGCTTAAGCAATACATATTCAGCAGCAATAAACTTGTACAGTAACAGAGATATTACCTTGAAAGCAACATAATTTTCTGTGTTGTTCATAACTTTAAGATCACAAAAGCTTTGTTTTTCAAGCTCAACTGCAACATGATTTCATGATTATAAGCCAGAAGACATATATTTAACATCATACTGATAAATAAATAAATAAAAATACTTAAATGAAGAAAAAAATCGTAATTCCTTCTACAAGGCAATAGTATTCAAAAACCAAAGACCTCCGAGTTTCGCTAATTAATAAGACATTTTTTTCCAAGATTCATTTGATTCACATGCAGTCAAAAGTAAGCAGTTTTCTTCCAACTTGCTCCTTATGCTCTTACAATTAATGTTAAAGGCATGAAACTTTATAAACCAACATTAGAACAGGAACTATGGAACACTTTATCCGAGGACAAGTAACTTAGAGAGCACTTCAAGTCCAAGGGAAAGAAAGACCCAACTAAAAAACAACCACGCTATTTAATCCCATTGCAACCCTTGATGTCTTTGTAAATCATATCAAAGAGTTCAATAGTTCTAACAATGTCATCCTAAGTCTAAGAACCTTATCCTTCTAATTCCAAAGAGGTCACCAACAGCGTTTCATCTGGGAAACCAAAGATAATCCAAATCAAGAATGAAGATTATAAACAAGAAAAGCGAAACACAAGGAATAGGATGATCAATGGTCTCAGCGAAGTCAAAACAAAGAAAATTACCAGATTGTCTCTTTTATGTATATGGAAACAAACGAAACTTCCATAAGCTAACACATTCTCTCACTTTGTCCTAAAACTGTATCAATTGTAACTCTGTCTAGCAATGTATTCTCATGTCTACTTCCATCCCTCGATAATCTTGCCACCACAATGATCCTCATATCAACTGTACACATATTTCATATCATCAACACATAAAACACCAATCCAAACATTATTTCTCCCTCAATTATCATAGCTCCAAGTTGTACTCCATCAATCGCCAACTTCTGTATTATCGTTAAGTCATTAACATGACACATTCTAATTTTCAAAGCCTTCAACTCACAACACAAATATACAAACAACTTCATACATAACAACTCTTGAACAATGGGGAAAACAATATAGAAAAATAAAATGAAACAAGGACAAGAAAAAGAATACATACATATGAACTTGAGTTCATCGGGATGAACAGAGATCAACTGATTACCACCACCAGCAGTCATGACGGGGTCCCACCTTTAGATCAATCAAATAAAATTTTTTCTTCCCACTCACAATCAACAATCACTGAATCAATTACAATCTGCCACACAACAATACCAGACAAGAAAACAAAGAAGCGAAACCCTAAGTCAAATTTTTTTTTTATCTTCTAATCCATGGAAGCAAAAATAGAAAAAGACAATTCCAGAATAGAAAATAATAAAATTAATAGAATTACGAGTACCAAACAAAATGTTCAAGAGAAATCTAAGTGACCAAAAAAAAAAAAAAGAGAGAGAGAGAAGAGACTAACATGTGGTGTAACACAAGTTTCTCGGTTCAAACAAACCGTCTGATTGGCCCAACGATTTCGCCGAAAAACTCGGTTCTCCTCTTTCAGGTGGTCCTAACGAGAGCGAAACCCGGAGGCCTTTGTTAAAGCTAGTGGTGGTACGGCGATTCTTTGCGTTCAGTGGTTGCACGAGTGGAGATGCCTTGGTAATTGGTATGGTAATGGAGCTGATTGAAATTGGATTGCATCAGAGAGCCAACAGAGGCACAGAGAGAGAGAAGGGAGAGATGGAGATGACACGTGTCGTATAAATAGGGAGGTGAGGCCCGGTTCAAAAGTAACAGTCTGGAACTAGGACCCACTGGGAGGGCACATGGGTGTAAAGGTTCGGTCTGACGTGTCCTTGTTTCGTTTATTGTATATATGTGCTGTTGTTGAGCCATTTTCTTCACTAATCCTTTCCTCCACGAAATTTGAAATTTCTTTTTTAATTGAAAACGACTTTGCCCCCCGTTTAGTAAAAGAATAAATACTTCAACACTCACATTATTGTTATTATTATGGACTTGTTAATATAAAGGAGCCTTTATCCTTCACTCATCATTTATTTCTGGGAACAAATCAACCTCTCCATTTCGTTGCCAAGGGCAGTATCTCGTACTTTCCCCTTTTGATTTCTCTTTTAGATTTTTGGTACTTGGACACAACGTGATTATTGTTTTGAATAGAGCATGTAAAATTACGAAAAAAATAAAATAATTATGTTTTTAATAGATTCACATATATTTTTTTGTTTATTGTTAAATATTAAAACAATAAAAAAACATAGTTTAACTAATGATCAACAGAAACTATTGATTATTTTTAAAATTATTTCATTAATTTTGGTTATTTTATAAAAACCCTAATTAAACATTTACTATATTATGTTGAACTGGATTGTTCCCTTATGCGCAAAATATGGAATTATAGGATGAATATAATAATATAACCAATTGTCACTCTTGAACACGTAACAATGGAGACTTGCTGGCAACAACGAAATCTACGACTTGTCGTGTACATATATCACACAAAATATATTTCAGATAAGAGCGAGTCAAGATCCCAAATTTGTCTCAACCGTCCACAAATCATTACATTTTTGTCACTTAAGACACAAAAACAAATCACATTTCAGCCGGCAAGATCTGATAGAGGAAGAGAGGTCATCAGCTTAAACATATCTTCCTCTTTGTATTTAACGGGAGTCAACAACATCCTCGAAAATACATGGTCCAAGATGCCCAACTTGGAAGGCTAGAAGCCTACTTACAGATAAATTAACCACTTGCTCTGTTAAAAAACGAAACCAAAACTTCAACTAGCCCTTACTCTTTTTTAACAGATTCGATTCCTACCTCTTTCAAACGCTAAAATTTCATGTTTTAGCTTCCAAGTTAGCGAAGTGTTCTAACTAAGCATAAAACAATTATGTTTCTGACGATTAGTCTCAAAATTCCCTTTTTGGCTACTTTACTGCTAACCAATTATATTTCCCAAATGCAATCATTTGCTAAATAAATTTCCCCTCCTTCTAGCCAGTTTAGCACCTCAGTGGCTGATCAAGAATCATGTTAGCCACATAAACGGTCAAATGGTTGCTTTTGTCTAAATGCGTAACATTGGCTAGAAAAAGTTCCTGAAAACCTTAATGATTTGTTACATAAAATGAGAATGATGATTTTGTTTGGTTCTCAAAAATGCATACCTAATCATCTATGCATACAATGATTGAACCAAAATAATAAGAGTAAAAAGCAGAGAAAATGGAACAAGGAATTACAGCTTTTATAAGATCTCAGGACCCGGAAAACTGCTCTGAAGGCAAAAACCAAAGAGCAAAAGCATTAGTGTTTTTCTATTTAAAAGTGGAGAGTCTAGGAAGCTTGTCTCTCAGATAGTACAATCTTGCCCTCCTGACTTTCCTGTGCTTGAGTACTTTAATCTCCTTAATATTTGGTGAGTAACTGCAATCACAAAAGATGAAACAAAGGTCAGGTCAATCTTCATCATCTTTTTGTCTGCCTCCAATTTAAATAGTATATTCAAGGAACATTTTTTATGTGTACAGATACAATAGATTTCCCAGATTCAAAGGAGCCTACTTGACATGTTTGCACTTTAATCTGTTCTATGATGGATAGAGATTTGGTTAAGACTAAAGAAAGGCAGACCGATAATAGTGATGATAGGAAGAAGCCTATGGATTCTTCAGTAATCACCAGGCAATTAGCATGTTGCGCTTATTCTTTAAAGAGAAGGAAATGAAAAGAAAATGTGCAGAATGTCACTCGTTAGGGATTAAGAAACATAGATTTGAAACCTCAACAAGATGTACATATCAGTAAATGGAACCCAGCCAAGAATGTAGAATAGTTAGTCATATAGTCCCAACTCTTGTCTGATGGAGAAAAGATTTGATAAACGTCTGTTTCACTTATTCCTAAGTGATAGTCTGATAGAAGCAATATGTTAATTTATTAACAAAGCAAGGATTTTGCTGTACTAGATCAATGTTGATGCTGGGGAAGAGAGTGAGAGAAAGATTTAGTGATTCTTCGGTATAAACAAATGCAGCCTAAACTGTTGCATCTTTTTTCCCATGTGTCCTTCTCACACAAATAGAGGTTCCTGACACAGATAACTGACCTAACTCCTATACAGGGTATTTCTGTACTCCTTTCCTCCCCTTATTGCATTTCTTTCAATCAATATGAACTAGCAGCCATCAAACAGACTAAGATTTTAGCCAACAAGCACTAGCTAATTAGTTACAAGGTTGTTTTGACTACACTCATACGAATAAATCCTCCACAAAATCAAACCACTGGTCTTCACTCAAATTTAGTACTATAAAGAAATACTCACAGAGGAAATACGATCTCAACCCCTATGCCAGCAATAATCCTCCGGATTCGAATGGTAGTGTGGATACCAGCATTTTGTCTTGACATAACAATTCCTTTGTAAATGGACAACCTACGCCTATTTTCTGGAACTTCCTGTAAGGCAACAACATAAAAACCGAAATCTTATAAATTTCAACCACCAAGAGTATAACAAGAACCTAGAAAAGAGAATCAAAAACACAAATTACCAATTTTATCTCTACAACATCGCCAGTTCTAATATCCGGGATTGGCCTTTCTTTCTCCGATACCTCGATTGCTCTCTTATTCAATATCTACTTGATGAACATAAACACATCTTTAAAATGTACATAAAATCAAAATTCACAGACCCTGCAACTAA
>JANKKB010030206.1:17602-87875 GCA_026225775.1 Bursera palmeri
CTTCTCTTCACCACTTTCAGTCGCTTCTACTTCATTTGACTCCGCTCTGACCGCAAAACCACCTCTCACTGGTGCATTTGCAAACAAGCCCAAATTCCACCCAACTGGCTTAGCCGAAGCTCTAGACATTGGAATTGTATAACAAATGGAGGGCCCACAATAAAGAACAGTCGAAAACCCTAGCTTCTTCGAAGGAAGACAATGAGTGGAGTTTCTTGGGATCGTATGCATAATCTTAACAGAAATTAGAACAAAACATTATAAATTATTTGGAAATTTAAACGAAATAAAGAGTGGTTAAGCATCTGCACAAAAAACCGTACAACGAGAGGAAGTACCTGAGGAAAAACTTGGGAGCCCATTTTGAGACTCTGAACTCTTTTGAGACTTTTTGAGTTAAGACACACAGAAGCAAATGCCTTATCTGTTGAAGAAAACAGGCTTGGCTTTCACACGCTCTAACCGTTTGGTCCACACGTGTGGCTTCAATTAGACAAACTTACACTTACTTCGTTTTTAGTGGTTAAAATTTATCTCTATATATATCAACAATTTGAAATCTTAAATTAAATTTTAAGTTTAAATTTATAACAATAAATATATGTTTTGTAATTTTTCTTTTTATTATATCCATATTTATAACCAAAATTACATTTATTTAATTCTTTGATTAGTTGTATAAGATTTACCACACCAAGAAAAATATATAATAAAAAAAGTGAATATTACTTGTTTCTTCTTTATGTTTTAGAAAAAAACGATTGATAATAACTAGTTATTTTTGAATTTATACCTTGGAAACTTATTTGATACTGTTATACAAAATATTAAGAATTTCTTTTATAAGGATTGACGGATTCAAATTTTTTTTTAATATTAGAAATGTCTAAAAAACTTAATATAAATTTTCTGCTGAAAGAAAATCAAAATATTTGTTGTTTGTCAATAGAAAAACCTAGATTGTTTCTTTGTACATTTAGAGATGATATAATTCCAATGTAACAAAAATTTGTGTTCTGCCGTGATTCATGCCGTGTACAGTCCAGTCTCATTACGCCACGTATATTGCCCGACACAGTCATACGACAATCTACCGTTGTTATAAAGAAACCTCTGGTTATCGCCTATGTGTCAATTAAGCAAAAGAAGTTCCAATTCGATTCCCACTAAAACATGCCACGTGTCTTTCATGTCGGTAACGCACATTCTTGTCCCTTTCATCGAATCTCCCGCCAACCTCGCTCTCCCTCTCACCCTATCTTTCTCGAATAACTACTCTCTCTCTTTCCTACAAAAAAACACAGGCGCAGAGAGTCCTCCTCTTATCTATTAGTGATGCAAATTGGTCCGATTTCGGTTTTGACTATTCAGTTTCTTTTAATAGGTTGAGTTTTGTAAGTTTGTAAGATGGGTTCTTTTTCTTCTTCGTGATAGCTTATAGGCTGGTGTCAAAATCAGGTTTTTAGTAAAAAAATAATGAAGATTATGCTAGATAGGTGAAAAATTCAATCTTTTTTTTGTGGGTCACTGTTGATTTTTTTTTTGTGATTATAGAGATGGCAAGGGAGTCTGATACCGTTAGGAAAACCCCATCCGGGATTTTGCTTATACGAAGAATAAGAGGGAAAGATTGGAGCTTGATAACGTATAGATATTTAGTTTTGTTGATTACTTTCATAGCTTATGCCTGTTACCACGCTTCAAGAAAGCCTACTAGTATTGTCAAGAGTGTATTGTATCCTGAACCCAAGAGGGAATCTGGAGACTACCCTTGGCCTATTGGCGAATTATTTCTTAAGCAGCAATTCATGAATGTTGATAAAGATAATAGAGGTTGGGCTCCATTTAATGGAACTGATGGGACTTCAAAATTGGGTGAAATTGATGTTGCATTTCTTGCTTGTTATTCAATTGGAATGTATGTTGCAGGGCATTTAGGTGACACTTTAGACCTGAGGTTGTTTTTGACAACAGGGATGGTAGGGAGCGGCATTTTTGTGGGGCTTTTTGGGCTGGGTTATTTTTTGAATATTCATGTGTTTGTATTTTATCTTATTATGCAAATGCTCGCTGGGTTGTTTCAGGCCACTGGTTGGCCTTCTGTTGTGGCTGTGATTGGCAATTGGTTTGGGAAAAGGAAAAGGGGTTTGATAATGGGCATTTGGAATGCTCATACTTCCGTTGGGAATATTACCGGTTCTCTGCTTGCTGCTAGTGTTTTGGATTATGGTTGGGGATGGTGTTTTATACTCCCTGGCGCGTTTATTGGTCTGGGGGGGATCATTGTTTACTTGTTCTTGCCTGCTTATCCTGAGGATATTGGTTTTGCTGGTGCAAATGGTCAACTTTCAGATACTGGGACTAATGATGAAGAATCTCAAATGTTGAAAGGAACTGAGGTGGAAGTAGAAAAGAATGTTGCTTTGTGGCAAGGATCAGGGAGGAGGAAAAGTGTTGGCCTTCTTCAAGCTTGTTCGATACCGGGGGTGATACCGTTTGCGTTGTGCCTCTTCTTCGCAAAGCTTGTGGCCTATACATTTTTGTATTGGTTACCATTTTATTTAAGTCAGACAGGTAAGACACATCATCCTTTGCTTCTCTGTTAGATTTTCTAATTTGATGAAAGAGTCCTGCTATAATTTATTCAGAATCTTGTAGCTCCTTATGTTGCAATCGGATTTTGACTAGAGATTGTATCTAGAAGTGATATTTGACAAAAAATAAGAACATTCTGGCATAAGAATTGAAAAATTAGACGAGCTGATCAGTGCCAGCTTTGACCATAATGCTCTATATTTTGCTCTTGATTCAGAGACGAGGATGTTAAGTGGAGAGAGGAGGAAAAAAATATGGCTACACATGGAAAATTAAAGCAAGATTGAAAGTTATAGTGTCATTTCTATATTTATCTCTCTTTTTTTCTAACACTTACAATTTTCATTGTTGGTAATTGGCTATCTTTTATGAGCTTCCATGATAGATTATATGCCTACCATAAGTTTATGCGGGCTTATGTTTTTAAATTCTGCAAAGCAATAGTCTTATAGAAAAGAAACACTGTAAAGGAATATCCTGTTTCAAGGATGTATTATTCTTTCCGTTCTTTAGTTTGCATCAAGCAAAATGCTTCCATGTCTTCCATTTCATTTTTTTTTTTTAAATATAATTCTATACTTTTGCAGAAATTGGTGGAGAGTATATGTCGGTTAAGACTGCTGGGAACCTCTCCACTCTGTTTGATGTAGGGGGTATTGTTGGTGGAATTCTTGCTGGTTACATATCTGATAAACTTAAAGCTCGGGCCACTACAGCAGCCAGTTTCATGTATGCTGCAATTCCATCGTTGCTTTTGTATCGCTCATATGGGAGTGTTTCACAGACTGTCAACATTGCACTTATGATGCTTGCTGGCCTTTTTATAAATGGACCATATGCACTTATTACGACTGCAGTTTCTGCAGACCTTGGCACACACAGTTCTGTCAGAGGGGATTCTCGAGCTCTTGCAACAGTGACTGCCATTATTGATGGTACTGGATCAGTCGGTGCAGCTCTTGGTCCTCTTCTTACTGGATTCCTTTCAAGACGAGGGTGGGATTCTGTTTTTGTTATGCTAATGGTTGGTGCTCTTATTGCGGGGCTTCTTTTGTCCCGTCTGGTTATAGCTGAAATCACTGAAAAAACTAGCAAACCTATGAATTCATCCTGTGGAAGGCAAAATTTTGAAGGTAATACTGTGATCTACTTTACACAAAGACATATTACATATAAATATTGGTTGGTCAAAACATTCAAATCAAGCCAGTTGTTGCTTCATATCCTGTATGATTTAGTTTTGTGAGATTTTCTGTTTTACTAGCTTTTGACTGGAAGGAAAGTTAAATGGCTTTTGATTGATTTTTAAATGAGTGTCTAAGGCTGGTTAGTTTCTGACAGTTCTATTCTCACATATCTTATATAGTCAAATCTTTGTAATGAACCCTTGATCTTCATGAGAGTGTTTGTTGCTAAACTTCTACTGGGTAGACACGAGGAGTTGGTGAAGGGACAGACAAGATGAATTGGTGAAGGGGTAGACATGAGGAATTGACAAACTCTTTTTCCCATTTTATTCTGTTTAATCTAGCATCTAAAACAAGGGCCATGTCTGGTTGATTTAACAGATGTGGTATTTAATTTTGAAACTTCCTACCACGCACAGAACTGTTGTTCAGAATGTGAGAGAAGAGAAACAAAGTCAATGATCTCTGCAGTCAGGAAGAATAAGGAAAATTGTCTAAATTTTGATTCTTTTTGCAAATGCTGAAATTTTTTTTATTGAATCAGAACATACTACATATTTTACTCCTTTATGTTCTTTATCTGCTAACATACTGCAATGCACCTCTTAGGCACTTTGCCATCACTCTAATCTCAAAACAGTGGCGGTCATTACATTCATTCTTAAAATGTTTAATTATTTCTTTTGGATTTCTACCTGGGAGAATTTTTTTTTTTTCCCGCAAGCATTACATTAATTCTGAACTTGGATTTTCTGTGTTGTTTTGCAGGTCCAGCATCCCAACCACTTCTAAGTGACGAAAGTTGATAATCAGATATGCTTCAGGTAGCTATAAAAGTTGAACAGGTTGAGAATGGATGCAACAGAGATTGAAAGTGCTAAACTAATAGTGTGGAAGAACGGTCATAAAGTAATATATTTGTGAAATTATGATGGCTTTCACTGTGGTTTATAGCCTTCTTCAATCCACTTTTTGTAAGATAAATAACCGTTAAGCGATATGTAGAATTTATTTCTTATTGAACTCGCATGACTGCTGATTGGCAAAGGAGCCTGGTCCTTTTTGGCAAGTGAAAGTAAACCAAGGAACTTGTTTGATTTTTTCGAAAGACTCGAACATATTGACGAAAGCACATTTTCAGTTAGCAAATTCAATAGCTGTCTGATTATGTATTAGCATTAAGACTCTTTAATTTACAAAGAGATTGTACACACTCTACCCTGTATTCCACCTGTAGGCCTCACTGTCTGGCTAGCTGCCATCTTCAATAAGACGGTCTTTTTAACTCAATTTCATCCACTTTCCATAACGGTTGGAGAATATAAGTGATCATGATAAGCAAGTTTGTGCAAAGCTTTGAGCTTGTAGTATATTTGGGGTCTACAGGTGTGATGGGTTTATTGATTTGACCATGGTTTTCAGTTTCTCATATAGGTAGAGAATGTGTATAGTACTCACCTCAGCAAATAGAGCAATGTTGAGAAATAGCTAAAATTAAGGGTGTGAATTAAAAAATAATTAAGATTCTAATTTATATGATTTATTTACTAACTAATATCTAGAACAACTAAAATACATCTCCTTTTTAAATCAAAAGTCCTCTTTCTAACAGTTTTCTAATGATGGACCCTTTGATGACTTCAGCAACTGTCTAACAACTATCAGGTGATGACGGTCTGTCGATTAGGAAGTATTAGAGAATTTGACGTTTGATTGATAAAGATGAATATTTTAATCATTTTAGGAATAAGTGGGTAGATAAATCATATGAATTAGAAATTAGTTATTTTTCAACTATCACCCTTGATTTTGGTTATGCCTCATAATTTCCCAATACAAAGATTAAAGTTTGCTTGATCTTTGGCGTCTGCCCTGATTTTTGCCTGGAGTGTTAATGGTATCATGCATTTTTGTTATAGGCTTATGTCATGCTATTGCTAGAAAATGTATGATTAGGACTAACTGGTAAGTGGGTCAAGTTTGAAATTTTATTTTAGAGAAAAGATTATAATGTCGAAACAAGTTGATTCATGATTGTTGTTGTGGCTGCTGGTGCATTTTTTTTTTAGTTTATTCCAGAAACTTGTAGGTCAATAGTTTTTTCTTTTCTTGCAAATCATGGTCCACTCACTTCATTGTGTCCTGGAGACATCGGATGTGCTTAACGTGGGTAGTCAAATATATCAACTAGTTCAGATAACTTAAAGAGTAATTTCAAGATGATGTTTAGAGTAACAACAAGCATTTTGAACAAGACTGACTTGAGGCCAAACAAGATTATCGTCATTTCCTGCTGAATTTGACAACCAAAACGCTAAAAATGTGAGAAAATATTTTAAAAAATAATAATAAAAAACTGTAGTAGTGTGATGAAGCTAAGTGGAAAAAGGAGAATCCAAAAACACTAGCTTCCACAAACAGGAGAACAATAATGAGGAAGAATGTCCTTTGCGAAAGCTCTGAGGCAGAGCCCATCAGTCCCTTTCCTGCCTGCTGTAAAGGGTTAGAAATCGATTCCCCACTTTTGTTAATTCATCGCTTATTTGCCTTTCGTGATCCAAGTTTATCTTGAAATGAAGATAATTGAAAAAAAAAAAAATTTGATGTTAAATCATACCACACGTGTCAGGAATAGGTTAGGCTATCATATTCACATGGTGATTAACCCCTCAATAATTAAGCACAAAAAGCTTTTCTTTCCCCTTTTACTCTGCTCTAGCCTTTGTGCGTGTTGAATTAGCTAGCGAGACATCCATGCGACATTGAAACATTATAATTCATGGTCCATGAAAAGTAAAGATACTTTTGGAAATGATTTTACATAAAAGTTGATAAACAACACTTATCGAATATTTCTTTTGAAAGTACTCCAATGGTCAGCAAAAAAAAAAAAAAAAAAAAAAAAAAAAAAAATCGTTTAANAAAAAAAAAAAAAAAAAAAAAAAAAAAAAAAAAAAAGCGTTTAAGATGTATACATTTATATCCGTTTTAAAATAGTTAATTTTTTTATATCTAAAAAATAATAATCAAAACAACCTTTATGTAATTTCATCAAAATATTTATTATTGAATAGACAAAAATGATTTGACAAATTATATTAGGGGGGATGTTAGATTATTTACTTATAATTTTTTTTTGGGAGCAAATGGTTTGATGAAATCTATTAGTATTTAATAATATTTGAAAAAGATTAATATATTTTAGATCTCAATTTACCATATCAACCTTAAGAAAAAAGAATTGTGAGATTAATCGAAAAGTAAACTTTAAAGACTTTGAAATCTAGGGCTAAATACGTCTTTTAGCAGGTTGAAATGGACGAGTGAGTAAAAATGGAAATGTAAGGATGGCGATGGAAATTGATTATTAATTTTATTTGTCACGGAACTATATGCTTTTCTTATCCCGGTGACCACCCTATCTTACTGGCTGTCACAAGGTTGGCTAGGTTCCTAACGAACAGAAAACGAATAGCTGGATTGAAAAGACTAGTCTAACCCTTTACCCTCCCTCAATTTCACCAACCGAGTATCCGAAATTCTCACCACGTGTCCACTGTTCCTTCTTCTAGACTCTTCCAACAAACACGTGCTTTCACTTTCTTATACTGCTGCTTTCATTCGCCAAATAATTGAAAGACGTATGCATACTCAAGTCATATAAATATGTTTTTGATTAATTTAACTAAACTTGGAAACATTTTCGAAAACTTGATTTGGTCGGCACATTGTCCTCTTTATCGAGTCATTACAAAGAGCGAAAAGCTTTCGGAGTTTGAAAGGTGAAATTTGTCAAAGTACGGGTGCAGGCATGATAACATCATACGCCATGTAAGTTTAGACCATTCGACTGTGAATCTCGTGAGCAAGTGATTGGTGGGTGCGTCAATGCAATCCACCACTATGGTTAGCCTATTATAGCACCACCTGCACGCACGGAACCACAGTACGCGATACCACACCATAACCATATGCCACTATTTTAGCTCTAGCAAGTCAATCACTCATTCTCCACCACAACCTTGGACAGTTTTCCTCTGTTTTAGTATATCTCATATGCCCCCTTAACACCCTAGTGCATCAATGTTCTATCCTTTTATGTCCGAATCGTGACACTTGGAAGACACTAATTTCTAGTAATGAATGAGAAAGAATTGGGTCAAGGGCATTATTTTAGCGGGAATATTTTAAAGAAATAAACTACCAAGTCCATGTAAGATTTAACTTAACATTAATCGATAGGAACCATTAAAAAGATAATCAAATTTATGCACTAAAGAGGCTTTTATCAACTCGTTCAGTTTATTAGTGGATTGGTTACATTGTAAAATAAAAATCCTTTGGTTGTGTTGTGCGTGTCCCGTCGTGGGGCTTGGTGGATTGTATACGTAATACGTGTCAATCAGTTTGACGAATAGCACGGAATGTCCATTCACTCTAGCTCAACATACTTGTATGATTCTCCAAACTTTCCTCGACTTGCCTCTATATATCAACCTCAGTACTCACTCGCTTATACCTCGCAATAATACTTTCTCTTCTCTCTCACTCCCACTCTCACTCGTTGTTGCTCTATCAAATCAAGCCTCAAACGATCTTGACTCATCAGGCATGGCTCACTCACGTGCCATGCTCGTGTCGCTCTTGTCTCTGGCGCTTGTAGCTTCTTCCATGGCTCAAGCCCCAGCATCACCTCCCACATCAATGTCACCAAAAGCTTCTGCCACCCCACCGACCACCGCTCCACCTCCCCAAACCATGTCAACCCCACCACCCGGGGTCCCTCCCACGTCATCTCCTCCGGTTTCCGCTCCTCTTCCAATGGCCCCTACAACGAGCTCTTCACCAATGGCCGCACCAGTGAGTCCTCCAATGAGCCCTCCAGCGGCTCCAGTCCCATCTCCACCTTCTCCAGTTGCACCAGGAGTAGGGTCACCAGCACCAACACCCATGTCACCAGGATCGTCGTCACCTCCGCCGGCTTCGGGAGGTGACGACGGAGTAGGGTCACCAGCACCAACACCCATGTCACCAGGATCGTCGTCACCTCCGCCGGCTTCGGGAGCTTTTGCTCGTGGAAGTGACACGGCCTTGTTAGCATTGCTTGGAGGAGTTGCTCTACTCTTTGTTTAGAACATGGTTGCATTGTTTTCAACTTCTTATTATCGTGTAGATTTAGATATTTATTTGTGTATTCTTTGTGTCTTTTTTTATTTTTTTGTGATTTCTTTCTTTCTTTCTCATTTTGGTTGATTCCTGGAGCTGCATATGTGATTTGTGAGGATATTTTGGCGACATTGATTCGATGTTACAGCTCTTAGTGTAGCATTTTGAGAAAACTTAATAAGAGAGACTTCGTGTTTTCTAAATGTTGATTTTTATGCTTAGCCATCACAATTACTAGCTAACAAGCTTCACTTTTAACTCAAGATTCCATTTTTAACAACAAAGATGAGAGCTTTATGTTGATTTGAGCCATTTTATACAACGAAAAGTTTCTAAGAGAAAATTCTGTTACAAAATTAGAGTACACCAATAGGTCTGGGATCAAAATTAGACTGTAATCTAACCATTCAACAAATCTAATGTGCATATAATTATAAAGAATGAAGTTAGAAAGTAAAGGGTCTTGATATGAAAGGTTAGTTGGGGTGGTAGATGGAGAGATGTATTGTTGCATTTGTGCAGTGGTGGTGGGGAAGGAATGAGAGAAGAAAAGTTAGGTGCAAGCTGTGAATGTAGAAATGTGTGGAAGAAAGAAGGGAGAGAGAGAGGGTGAACAGGTAGCTTTTGGAAATGGGAAAGAAGGGAAGATGTGGTTTTGGACTTTTCCAAGTGAAGGAGAAAGAAGAGTTAAAGGGGAATGGGCTTCTAGTGGTGGAAGCATAACAGGGGATGGTTGGTGGTGGTGGTGGTGGTGGTGGTGGGACTGTCATCAGACAAATCAACATGAGTAGGAAAGTGATATTCACATGGTGTGTTAGGCCCACGTACATATGTGTGAAGTGAAGAGGGGAGAGATTTTTTTTTTTTTTTTTTTTTTTTTTANAAGAGGGGAGAGATTTTTTTTTTTTTTTTTTTGTCATAGAAATTCTAACCTTTCATCCCATATTAATATTGAGAGAGACATAATGATTTGACTACCTTTAATTGGATTTCATAAGTAATTGCTTTCAAGGGTTTATAATAGTATAGATTCTCTGGTAGCAGTTGGACTGATATTGTTCAGGGTTGATAATATCAATGGATGATAATGTAATGATACACAAAACTCCATATGTTGATATTGATTAGTTTTTATATGATTGTTGATAGAATAACAACGTTAACAAATCACTGAATTTCACTATAAAATCTAACCTACAAATAAAAACTTCCAACAGCTCTTTAGCTTACCTTGTCATTTCCCTTGATATTAGGAGGAACAAAATAATCAAAATATCATTCTATCTCTTATCTCTGCCACGTGTTCCTATACATAGTGTCTGAGATTATAATTATGTCGCATTCAATCTCTAAAAACCAAACCGACCTCTCTTGCTTTCACTTCATCATTTTTAAAGTCCTGATGATGGTTGGTAGAACTCCAACAAGCTTCACCATTAGAAACAAGACTTTCTAGATACCCATTAAATTGATGATATTTATTTGTTTATTTTTATACATGTATAAAGCTCTGTTGTAGAATCCACTAATGATGGTGCGGTTTATTGCTGAAAATGAATAGAACTGATTCATGTGGTGGGTAAAAGGACATCAGATTCTCGAACCAAATGCAAAGTAAGCCCTCGCTAAAAATAAAAATAAAAATAAAAAAAGCCATAAAAAGCATTGGATTCCATGTGGAAAAGCAAATGAGTCAAAATCATCAAAGTCCTTTTTTCATCCTTTCCTTCTTCCACAAGGACTTGATACAATTTAAAGCTATTTTTGTAGAAACCTCTACCAATATTTCTTTTGCCTCAGTCTCAGTTTACTTAGTCAAGTAATTACTCAACTCCGCAGTACAGCTTTTCCATTGTTGCTCTGCAGATACCTTAGTTGCTATTTGCACTGATAAAAGACTAGACTGGAACCTTAGTGTGTATTGAGCTCACTGCTAAAGTTTGATTCGAACATCACATATGAGGAGAGACTACAATATCAGAGACATTCTACTTGATCCTGTTAAATGAATTAGGTAAAAAAAATCTTGTCTTCAACGGGAAGACATTAAAAAACAAAACTTGCTGCTTGCTGTCTGTCTCTCCCATGGAAGGGCCAGAGGGGTTAGAGTAACTTCAAGGACAAATATAGGTCGAATTGCATTCAAATAAAGCTACCAGGACCTCCACAATATTGATGTCGCATAGTCCATGATGCATGGTAAGTCTGTAAACGATATTCCCCACAGATTAGTGTTTATCATATCATACAAAAGTCGGTCAATAGTTGGGCTCGGAGTCGGTGTTCAATCTGGGCAGAATATTCTTCGGAACAAAGGATTTTGAGTCTGTCAATAGTGTCCCAAAAACCAAAACCTCCATTGTCAGATTGTTGGGCCACCAAATCTTAGCGGGCTGATAAATCTATTGTCTGCAACTCATCTTTTGTTTTTTAAGGAATTATGGGGAACAAGGATAGCTGTTCTTACAGTTAATAGTTCTTTTGAATGGCTTTCGGTTGAGATCAATTGTTTTGCAAATCAAGGAATCACTTATTGGAACACAGCTATGCTAACGATGAACACTTACATTTACATCATCAAGAAATCAACACCATTAAGAGTTAAGAATACCAATCTTTATATTAGAGAACATATGAATTAAGGAAAGTAAACATAAAAGTCCACCCAAATGCACTCTGCTTCTACAATGTTGAAGGTTTAACATCTATCTAAGTAAAAAAAAAAAAAAAATCTCAAAACAAAAGGCTAGATTCCCTCCTTGAATGATTTTTGCAGCTGTTCAACCAGTTTGTATATTTAATTTTAATAAGCTTAAAAAGTTTCAACTGTGCTGTGACCCGATTACCTTTGTCATCTCTTCCTTTTAGTACAGATCCCGTGAAACCCTGACAGTGACCAAATGTCTAAAAGTCCACGGTCAAAAAGGGCATCAATGAGATTTTCTCAATATGGTGCTTGAGCTTACTGGTGTCTGGTGTCTGTTATACCTCTCATACTTATGTGCATCTACTTTTTTCTTTGTTTTCTTCGGCACTCAAAACAATCAGTACAAGCAGTTTTATTTCTATTAGAGTAACCATCTTGGAGCTTGCTGGGGGGTATTTTCAGGTCTTCGACAAGGATTTGACGAAGCTTTTCGTTCTCCTGCATAAGTTGTTCGATGACTTGTTGGTGTTTCAACACCTGG
The DNA here is from genome assembly GCA_026225775.1 of Bursera palmeri. Classification (NCBI taxonomy): domain Eukaryota; kingdom Viridiplantae; phylum Streptophyta; class Magnoliopsida; order Sapindales; family Burseraceae; genus Bursera; species Bursera palmeri. The sequence continues at coordinate 29,739 of JANKKB010030206.1, forward strand.
ATGCACAGAAACTTCAGAAACATTAGTAATCCTCAACTCGATGGTAGATGATTCAAAGAACTGCAATGTTATATTGGTAAGATAGCTCCTACAAATCAGGGATATTGAAGAAAATAAATCTGAAAAAGAAGTTTAGAGTTGATTGTCGAGTACAAGATATTCAGCACTGTTGCCAAGAGATGAGAACAAATCCATTAAAGCAAATTTAAAGCTCAAATCACATTTAATTACAAACTGGGTTAGTACTGCAAGGGAATCTGAAAATCCATTGACGAACTGAAAGTTCAGAAAACTAGACAGCTTACACACACAGATTTCAATCAACATTTATAGAGTTTCTCCAATGGATGATCAAAATTCTCCCAAAGGCAGTGAAAACACTCAATCAAATTGGATTCAAGATAAGCTGAAAAAAAGTATTTAAACATGGAACATTACCATTTGAAGCATGTTGTTTTCAGACCGCAAACGTCCAGCCTACAGAAGTAAAACCAACAAACCAAAAGTATGATCACGCATTCAGGCATGAGATCTCAATAGCAAGAAAACCAAAATCTAGTCTATGATAAAGTTCTCTAATGTTTATGGTATCACTGCATTATATTGAGAAGGATTTGCCAAGGATCTTCAGTTGGTTTAGTTGTAAAAGAAAGCCCAAAAATGTAAATATACACATGCATCTTGAAGCACTCTTAAACCCTTGGTACAAAAGCAAATAAGTGTTTTGAGGGCACTAATTCCATACTTGTAATTATGGCTATGAACTATGCTGTTAGCCCTTGATGGTTGAACAGACTTGTATTATAGATGTCAACTAATAGGAAAACTTGCAGATTATTAGCATCCAATAAAATATGAGGGAAGAAGAAGAGTCAATAGAATCAGACAATAGTTAGATATTAAATAAAACAGAGAACCTTTATCTCTTTATAATAAATTATGAACTTAAATCTGTAATCGTCTTCAATTGAAAGTAAAAGATAACAATTAATTCTTTCGAATATATAGAATATTGCAACAGGCTTATGCAGCTATGCCTATATCATATTTGTAGGGTTTTTTTTTTTTTTTTTAAATTATTATTATTTTGTCCCTAGAGGCTCATTCACTCACTTTGATGGATATACTATGGCTATAGAGGTTCTGCCAAATTATGATCAACAAAACCCTATGCTAGTTTTGACAATGAATCCTCTGTATTGAAAAGTAATGACTACCAAGATCATCAGTATGAAAAATGATAACCAACAGAACCACTAACTGCCTTTATCTAAAGAATTTCTATGTCTAGAATATAACAAATAGATCAGTCTTTCGAAGCTTTAAAAGAAGATACTTAAACTGATAAACCAGCAATTACATTCTACATAATTATATCTAATACAGGCATGTAATAGAAATTAGAACTGCTCCCAGATACTGAATCGCAGAGTAAGAAAACCTACTAAAACCCACTAAGCAGGCAGAATAACTATGCATCCCCACATACCACTTCATTTAGGTCTGTGCCCTCTTCCTTTAAAATTGGATTTTGTAAAAAGCTACTGAGGACCTTTTCAGTTCTGCCTAAAGACGTGTCAGCTGGAGTGCCTTTGTGTGCAAGCTTTTCATATGTTGAACCTGTATCTGTATTTCCATAGCCAGGCAGCAGTTGAGAGGTGGGTTCCGGTATTTTAGTTGCCAACTGCATTATATTCCCCTTTGGATTTTGGTTAGACAGTTCATTTGTCATTCCCATGCCACCTTGCAAAGACATTGGGAGGACACCTTGACCAATGGAGAGATTAGGAGCCATTCCAAACTTCACCATCAACTTTGTCATTGCTTGCTGGAACATTTGGAACTCAAATTTCAGATACAAGAATAGGAAATCATAACAGTTTATATTTACATTATAAGGTAAAGTACTACATACCACAAGACAGGATTGAACTTGATGCAAAACACTAGGCTTCAAAGCAAACCCTACGATGCAAAAATACCAATTTCAGTAATATAGATCAATGGAGCATTAATGAGGGTTGATGAGTGGCATTATTATTCTGGTGACTGTTTTGCATATCAGGATCAAAAACTGAAGAAAACGGAGAATCTGCTAGAGTTATCTCTCTATTCTACAGAGCTATGCTATCCCATTGTAGACATATATATATATAATTCTATCTTTTAGTACAGCAACCTTAAGGCATGGAATGAATTTGCCATTGCTCAAACGTTAAGTTTTCAAAATACTTATTTCTGCATAACATATGCTGAATGGCATACCAACTCCAAATCCATGGCCAAATCCAACTCCACAGCCAATGCCTGCTTCAATGTTCTTAGCACCCACTTTCCTTAACTGAAGCATTAAAAATGAGAGAAAAGTAGACTTTAGCCATTAAATAACTAGAATAAAAATAATATAATAAAGAAGCAGAAACCCGTATACTTGACTTACAGCATCATTTACATGTCTGCTGAGACCAGAAAAAGCATCAGTTGCACCTCTAGTTGCACTCATAACTTGCCCCACCATTGGAATTGCACCTGTAGCATCATATAAACAAATATTTCCATGTTAACAGAACTATCAACAGATAGTTTTGTTGCAGAAGAAAGACAGTAATATTCTACTCAATTGAATCACCTGTTGAACAAAGATAAAAAATCTCAAGTCACTTAACACCCATGCAATTTCAGTCCATCAAATACGGATGTCCGTAATTCTAGACTTTTTCTTACCGTTTTGATCCTTGTTTTAGTTTTGAAATGAGGAAAATCAAATAAATACTTTTGAATAGCAAACTGCGATTCAGCATGATATTTAAAGGTATGCAAGTGATAAGAAAAGCTCGCAATTGAGACAATTAAACAAGTATAGTGAATAAATTAACCTGCGATAAGTTCATAAAATGGCACAGACAAACCAAGTTAATGTGTTTAAATCATGCAGAAATTATGGTTGTGGATGTACAGTGTTGATTTGGCTGCTCCTTCATACTCTATCTACTTTAAGTAATTAGCATAAAAGAATTCATAACACTGGCAACCAAAATTAGCTACAAGGAAGCAATTGATCCACTGCTATCAAGTATTTATATAACATATCATCACTCGTCGGTGGATAAAGACTTCAAAAGCTTTCTCAATTGAATTATACAAGCCAATCATATGGAGAAACATCTAAGAGCGAACTGAAACCAGTTGACTTTTATTCTTTAAATGTCAAGAGTCAAGACACTAAAATAGCAGGTAAAAGACTGTTTTTCCAAATTTGGGACGTTTCCATACATGAGTCACAACTAAATAGAAAAAATTTAGAAATGAAGACATTGCTGAGAAGTGAAAGTTTTATCACCTACTTAAGGCAAGATAATGGTAAAACCATAATATCAGTTTGGCTGTTTGCAATCAAGGCTAATCATGCAGCAATAGGGAGTGACTTAATTCAAGCCAAATGAACCATAAGAACACGAGGAAGGCTCAATGGAACATGGGTTAAGATCACTAATGCACAAGTTGTTGCCCCTGTCGTCAAGCAACTTAGTTGTCCACTGTCATTAATAATCATTGATTCATTTCTATGCCTAGAGCATGTCCATGAAAACATTATGCAAGGAAATAAGGAAAGGGGTCACGAAAGGTCATCAAAGGATTGGCCCGCGTGGAAATATCAATAAATACTATAAGGAAATCCTTTAAACACTTGAATGCATCAATAGTGAATTACTACCTTGGCAATAGTTGCCAGAAGAAGTAGGGATGTCCAAGGAAAGCTACTAACTTGGTCCATTCTCAGTGCACTAGACATCTACTAGTGTGACAACCATACAAATGCAGTGAACCTGATTACTGAATTAACATGGCTGAACATAACAGACCAACCAACTAATCAAAACAAAGGGGACTTTTCTAACTCCAATATTCACACATTAGCACTTAAGAGACTCGTAATTTATGAATTATAACAAATGTGAATACAAAAAAACTAAGCTATAGAGTAAAAGCAAAGTTATAGAAAATGATGAATACACGGTTTCTTAGCAAAAGATTGTTGATGGGTTTCTCCATTCTTGGGCTTAAATAAACCTCCCAATTTCATCTTTCAAATAGAAGCAATATTCAGATTTAAAAAAAAAAATAACTCTACATAAATATTGCTTAAAAATAAGAGTCTGTGCGTTAAGTTATGAGATTGTACCAAGATTTATGGGGCGACCAACACCGATACCAACACCACAACCAATGCCAAAGCCTGTAAATACTTGACCCACTTTCAAAGTAAACGGATTCTCCATTCGGATTCCTCCAGTATCGTTTCTGTCACCTCTCACCACCATTCTATTGCTACCGTTACTGCTCTCCATTCTTCAACAAGCCAGAGTCTATCTCTTTTCACTTTCTTCTCTACCAACATAAATATATTCTTTCCTCTCTCAGAACGCTAGAGCCTAAAGAAAGTTTCTTTATTCACGCTCCACCTGCTCCTGCTCGCTCTTGTAACTCTTCTTCTGAACTGAAACACAAGGTAAGAAGGAAAAACTTCTCTGCTTACCCAAGCTGGTTCACGGCAATGTAATTTGAGTGATATGTCCGGTCCATGATTGCCATGTAAGCAAATAGTTGACAATTTTTTGTCTTCTGTTTGCATCTGACTCAGCAGATGTACCTAAGTTTCCATCAGAATGTCAAATTGGGCGGACCATTAGACAAAGAATCAACTCGATGAGTAACTGGGCTTGGCCCTCTTCTCATTTATTAGTGGGCGAGGCCCAATGCTTTATGCTACTTTGGATGTTCATTATCTTTCTAACTTTTTTTTTTTGGTTGAAATCTTTTGCAAACAAAAAAAAGTTAAGAGAAAATAACTAAGTTTGCCGCCGTTTTGATTTTTAATAAGTTAGATATTTTTTTGATTGACCAACCGAGTTCAACTTAAAGATAAAAATATTTTCTTAGATGAGGCTACAGAATGCATTAAAGTAAGCTTTATCAGTCGTCAAATAGTAAGATATCATAAAACAGTCAGTAACTGAATGATTTGATCTTATTAGAGAAATACTAGTCTTGTCTGCTCATCAGTTGATTGGATAATAAAAATCTTAAATTTTAGTTAAATTTTAAAATAATTTTTTAGAATTGATAATTTAAGTAAATTGTCGTTCTGCTAAATGTCCATTATTAGTCGGAAGAATTGTGGTGAATACATATGGGGTAGCTACAGAGATGAGACTTTGTGGCTGATATGCATTTTGACTTGATACTGCAAGTCTTAAAATTTGCTGAGAAATTAACGGTGAGTCAAGGACATTAAAATCATCAAAAAGTAGATGATTTTTGCTGTTGAAAATAGCATCAAGCATTTGATTGCAGCAACCGAGTATCTCACTGTAAAGTGCTTCCAACTGCTCCCTATCTATTTTAATTTCTTAAAGTCTCAATTAATTGGGGAAGTTGGGGTTGGGACGGATCCTATGTAATATCTATTTTAATTTCTAAACGTCTTAATTAATTTGGGAAGTTGGGGTTGGGACCGATCGAATCATCATTATCGAAAACTTATATTACATAATTTTTTTTAAGTCATTGACAATTTCTTCTAATTTTATCTCATTTTTAGAAAAAATCAGAATTGTCAGACAAGTATTGTACTCAACTCTACGAGTGGATGATATGAAAGATAGTTATATTATTTTCTTGGTGTTAGATGAACCATATCAACGTGATAATTTGCTACACTTTTTAGACTTCCTTCGATAGTATTGAGTATAATCTGAAATTTCTTAAAGTATTGAGGAAAAGATACAACCACTGTAACGCTAGATTCATATCATTCAAATACAGAAGCAAGTTCTTAAAATTTAATGAAAGACCGGAAGAAACGTTAAAACCAAAGTCTTAACACATACCAGCCTAAGCCTCTTAAATGTCTTTGTCCTTACCAGGAACAGAAACAATGATGTTCAGTCCAGAACTACCCTCTTCGGGAGATGTAAAAGCCATGACTAGTCCTTCTGCAACTGACCCTATCCAACGTGAAACACGGGTAGGTTTCTTCCCTTTCTGAAACACAATATCATTGCCTCCTAAACAATCCCAACTTGCAACATTCACATGACTTCCAAGGCTCAACTGCGACTGAAAAAGTCCAGGACGTTCTAGTTTCAAACAACTTTCAACGTTGAGGACATCGGAGGATTCTTTCAGAAAGACTGGAAATTTAGATGCCATGTTGCTGCCGAGCTCACGCTCCGCCGCCTCAACACAGGATAACACAAGGGTCTTACCCGTTTCATTCTCCAAATCAACAGTTCTATGATTAGTAACCTGGAAGATCATGGTTTGGCCACAATTTTTTCTTTGGTTGGAGCTGCTGATGGGAATATCAGGGGAATAACTTGGCTTTTTGAGATTGGGGAGGTAGAATATTGGAGTTTTGGGTGCATCAAGTTTGGAAATTATATCACTGTGAATATAAGCCCAATTCTCGAGGAAATTTCCCATGATTAAGAGGTCTGCAAGAAGAATGTTGCAGCTTATCCCAATTGAGTATCCTCCACACTCAAAGTTTGTCACCTGAAATCAATTATAGTAATTGTAAGAAAAATATGAGCTAAATAATTGACTAAAATGGGTGAATATTAATTGTACCTGAACATAACACAGTGGAGAGAACTGAGGACTTTGTTCATCAACTTCCTTCCAAAAGACAAGCTCAGCTTCATTACTCTTCTCGATATCAAGAAAATCTTCCAGAGTTACAGAAATCTTAGCCTCAATGAGCCTGAGTCCACTATCATTAGACACAATCTCTAATCCAGGTCCATTGCCATCTTCACCTCTTCGTAGCCTTCCACTAAGTATCGGTTGCTCAACCAAAGCTCGACCAAGCGACTCCTTAATCCACCCGGCAACTTCCCAACCAGAATCCTCCTCTGTCACCTTCTTGAAGTAAAGAACTACGTTGAAGCACCTCCGGAAAACCCCTGAACCAACTGGATCTGGCACAGACACTTGACGTGTCTGCCGGGGTTCAGTTGCCTTAAATGGGGGGATAGTTTGCACAGCTTCGATCTGTACCTTGGAGAGAGGAGTTTTGTCGCTTTGTGGCCTTGCCATCTTGTTCAACTTGTGCTCTTGTGTGCACCTGTGTTGGTATTTATAGGAGTTATGTAGCTGCATGGAACGTCGTGATGCATTATGCCTTTTAACTATTTTTAGACGGGACTGATAATGAGCAATCAACCTACTTCAGTATAGTCTAAGAGATTTCTATCAATTAAGAAAAAATTATATTTGATGGTGTTTGTAGCTTGTAAACGATTGGTATGTTTTGGTTCACCTAATGAACTTGGAGGAGTTGTGGAAGGAAAATTGGGGTTTCTTGGCATGAAATTTGGTAATCTGACATGATCTAATCTCTACATTTGCTAATTTTTTTCCCTTTCTTTTTGGAGGCAAAGAAAATCTATGTTAGCTTAGCACCCAAAAGTCAACCTTACCTGGTTGAACTTTGGTAGGCCTTGCTTTCCAGAAGAAATGTGCTGTTAGCCTGTGTGGCGTCTTCTTATTTCAGCTTAATAACTTCCCTTTTATATGCAGCCCACATATAAAAAAAAGAGACAATGAAATTTTTTGTCGTTCAATTAGTGAAATTGTCCATTGCAGAGTGCTCAATTTATTGCTGGCCGTACTTCATAGTGTAAAAATGACCACGTGGACAACGGACAAATATGATATTTAAGTCATCGGAGGCAACTTTAAGGAGGCCCAAGGCAGTACCTCTGACTCAGTGTCCTCTGTATTCACACACCTGTACTCAATATGTGGGAATGGAGTTTAGGCTATAAATATAATGAAAAGCAGTCTACCAACAGTTGCAATTATTGTGGTTTCTGGAAGCTAATGGCAAATGCTCTCGCCCCATTTATCTCTCGCACAATTTGCGTATGCATGGGGTCATCTAATCGGAAGAAATCTCGTTCATTATATTAATAGATACTGCATGTGCAACTCAAATGACTTCCATTTGTATGTGGCAACCCAAGTTGGCGTTATGGTGGTGGACGGTACCACCACCAGGCCTGGATTGTATATTTGTAAATTTCTTTTTCGCGGTTGGGGAATTCCTAGTGTCTTGAACGGCGAGGACCTTGGTGTTGGTGAGCTTGGAGTCGGGATTGTAGTCTGTTGCCACCTCGAATACACAATTATAAGAATGATACATGGATTAGCAAGTGCATTAATAATTTTTGGGATCAGCAATACAAATAACCGATCGATCAACTAAATTTCTTATTACTCTTTCGGAGTAAGGAATTGGCCTAAGTTTTAGTTTTACTGCAATGGATCAACAAAAGTAGTTGCCAGATGACAAGGTAAATACAGAAGTCAGATGGGATTCCAGTGGACCACGCAATGGCTCGCATTGCTTCCTTGAAATCATCATAATAAACCACCAGCTGCTCATATGCAAGTAGTCATCTCGATATGAATTAATCAGACATCTTTATCTTATCTGCTGCACTGTGAGTACTGTGAAAGTCAATGTTATGCAGAAAGCTAGGAAAAGCATGCATCAATGCTGGCAAAGCATTCTTTTAGTTGGTTCAGAAGTACTGGATTCATATGGGATACACTTCAAAATTAACCAAATGACGAGCCACTCAAAAGGAGAAAACAAGTTTTCATCTTAGCTTAGCTTATTACGCAAAGGTATCCTATATGAGCAATGAGAAATCTTGTAATTTTATGAACTTGAAAATTAAGTTTAACCTGCACCAATTATCATTCAACTGTAAGTTCAACCATATCATCAAATATTAATCAAGGTACACATATAAACAGTCTGTGCGAGTCAAACTGTGGCCCATTTTCAACCAGATTTTTAGTGTTCCCAATTAATGTTTCAATCCTAGCTAGCTAGTCAACTACGTACAGCCAAAATTTCCGCTGAAGAGATGGATGCGTGCTGGAGCGGATTAATCTATTAAAGCTACTTACTCTCAAGCACTTCATAGTCGCAGGATGCATTACCAAACCCCTGTGCTATGTATCTATCAAAAGAGAGCCTACTCTTTTCAGGGTGGCTGAGTGTGTTAGATAAAATCTTAAATAGATGCCAATATGAACCAACCATTCATCACCTTCAAATTCAAATCAACTTAAAATATATTTAAATATAAATAATCTAATCAAATCGAATCCAATAATATCATATAACATTACGTATTTGACTAAATAATATCATGATGATGAGACATATTACTTAAATAATGAGTGTCTAAATTAAATAAATAAAATAGATTTTCTCTACTTTAAGTTGTGGATTCGACCAATTTCATTGGATTTTCTTTCAACAACCAATTCAATTATGTAAGATGTTTGAAAAATGGGTCTAATTCAAATTAAGTAATCGAAACCGATCCAAATGAGATGGGTTTGGATTAGACTGATCCATTTGATTGGATTTTCCAATCAACATTTCACCAACTGGCTAACTTAATAGAGGCCCACTGGTTTGCTGGCTCATTCAAGCTTGGGGCCCAGAAGCTACAAAGTTAGTTACCTACCAAGTCTCTTTCCCGGGTTAACGAACATAAGAAATCTGGTGAATTATTAGCCGTTTTATTTCCACCACTTGTTTCATAGCCTGCCTCTCTCCTATGTACCATCACAAACTGTGCACTTCACAGCCATCACTGAGCACCAACAGCGCTATGGCTTCTATATCTCCTCTGTACTTGAACTCTTCTTTATCACCATCTTCTTTGTCTCGTTTTCAAAGTAGAGCAATTCACTGTCCACAGAGTTGTTCTTGGTCTTGTTTTCGAACTAGAAGCAAACCTGTTTGTCTATCAATCAGTAAAGCTGAAGCGGATATCAGGAAGGAGGATATTGTCATTGTAGGTGCTGGGATTGCAGGACTCGCTACCGCAGTATCTCTACAAAGGTCAGATTAACAAACCCTCAAATCTGATCAACTAATTTGGTGTTTGCTGCTTCTGACTTGTAAGGAAGGCCGAAGGCCTTTTCACGAGTGTGGTGAAGTCAGGCGATTGCTTGGCCTTTTCTTCTTCTCTTATACCTGAAAATAAACTTGAAATATCAAATTATAATTTTTAGGCAATTAATGTTGAACTACATTAAATTATTGTAACTCCTTGTGTGTATTATATGCTTTTGGGCAATTTCCTAACAATAACCATTACTGAATTAATGAATCTTCAACCATTAGGCTCGGAGTTCGGTCATTGCTGCTTGAGCAGGCAGATTCACTTCGAACTGGAGGAACTTCACTCACCCTATTCAAGAATGGATGGCGAGTATTGGATGCTCTTGGCGTTGGAAGTGAACTCAGGAGACAATTTATTGAAATTCAAGGGTATATCTTGTTTCCCATTTTCAATTTATTGTTAAAGTGTGTTAAGGAATAGACCTCTTGAACTGAAACTCTTTATCTTGATGGAGGATTATCTAGAAATGCACGTATAGCAGTAAAACTTCTAAGTAGTTATATTTAGGTTGTGAGATTGGACGTGCCTTACTTTCAATGTATGCAACCCTTTGTTACTCTTCTCTCAACTTGTCCACGTGATCAGCTAAGCAGGATGGCGATAAAGTCGGAAGATGGAAGGGAGATGCGCTCCTTCAAATTCAAAGATGAAGACGAAAGGTATTGCAGGCGGTCATCTTCCTAGTTAATTCTCCTTTCCTTTTCAACCCAGTTATGTAAAAATCTTCAATTGTTCCAATCAATTAGTAATAACATGGTGGCGCAGCCAAGAGGTTCGTGCTGTGGAGAGGAGAATTCTTTTGGAGACTCTCGCCGATCAGTTGCCACCACAGTCGGTCCGATTTTCTTCAAGGCTGGATGAGATAGAAACGAGTGAAAACGGTGACACTCTTTTGGAACTAGTGGACGGGACTCGGTTATATGCTAAGGTTAATAACATTACGTCAATATCCTTGTTAAATTTGTTGGCTTGATGGTATTTCTATCTGAATTTTTTCTGACCGAATTCAATCTTTCTGCAGATTGTTATTGGCTGCGATGGGATTCGTTCTCCTATAGCTAAGTGGATGGGTTTCTCTGAGCCTAATTATGTAGGGCATTGTGCTTACCGTGGGCTTGGATATTATCCCAATGGACAGCCATTTGAACCAAAGGTCAATTACATCTACGGAAGAGGATTGCGTGCCGGATATGTTCCTGTTTCTCCAACAAAAGTTTACTGGTTTATCTGCTTCAACAACCCATCTCCAGGTCTTGCACTTGTTATGCTTGAGCTTATTTGTACTCTTCTTTACAATGCAAAATGTTGTCAAGTTACTTCTTATTATATGTAAATTGAGATGGACATACCATCTGATAGTAGCACGCATTTCAGAGATAAAACATCCCATCTTGCTGAGCAAAGCACAACCTTTCAGGTTATATTAAATTGTTCTAAAAATCTGGAATGTTTCTTATTCAGGTCCAAAAATTACTGATCCTGTTGCGTTGAAGAAGAAAGCAAAAGATCTAGTAAGGAACTGGCCTTTGGAGCTATTGAACCTCATAGATCTTACCCCTGATGAAACAATCATCAGAACTCCTCTGGTAGACCGTTGGCCGTGGCCATTGGCAAGCCCTCCCGCTTCAAGAGGAAAGGTTGTGCTTGTTGGAGATGCCTGGCACCCGATGACCCCCAATCTTGGTCAAGGAGCTTGTTGTGCACTGGAGGATGCAGTTGTTCTTGCAAGAAAGCTTGCGTCTGCATCTAAGTCTGGAATGACATCTGTGGAAGAAGCTTTCAGATCATATGAAACCGAAAGATGGCCTCGTATCTTTCCATTGTCCATACGTGCAAATCTTGTTGGATCACTTCTGCAATGGGAAAACCCGGTTGTGTGCTCTGTTCGGAACAGCATTATCATACCAAAGGTAGTTAGGCTTGGACCAGTTTTGGAACATACGAATTTTGATTGCGAGCCTCTAACAGAAGGGAAAGTTTAAACTTTCAGGTTAGCAACCGTTTTTAAAGGGAAAGAAAGATCCAGAAATTTATATACCCTTTTAGTGTTAGCAGAACCTTTTTGAAAGCTATAACTTGTATTTTTGTAAAAGACCTTTATACATTAATCAGTACTACAGATGAATACATGACATGAAAAAAATTAGTAGAGTTCTGTACTTGTGCAGTGTAAGTATACTCCTTTTCATCATACAGCAGGAAGCATTACGTTAATAAGCATTACCAACACGAAGAATATGTTAAGGTCCTAATTACAAGGTATGGGACTTGAATCCCACATTAGAAGTATAGGCTTCTTGTATGGGATTTATAAGACTTTTAGCTTTCCCACTTTAATAGCTAGTTTTTGGGGTTTAATTCTCACAAGGTTCTTATCAATTGGTATCATCTCACATTAGAAGTATAAGTATTTTGTGTGGGATTTATAAGAATGTGTGGGTAATCCCACATTGGAAGTATAGGCTTCACTTCAATAGATAGCTGTTGGGATTTGGTTCTTCCAAAGTTCTTATCAGAATATTATGAATTTATCAAAGCCTAAGAGTAACATTTATATAGCATTGCTGCCATGCCACTCCAGGCCAATTCAATATTTAATGAAATTCAAGGCACATTGATTTTATCTCTTGTCCATTCTAGGTAGTGAAATTGGTAGGAACGACCCATCATTCATGAGCCAGTGGTTCCACAATGCATTACCAACCAGAAAACCAACCACCTGTAAATAAGGGCATTAGCCCTGTTTGCAATTCCTGAACCCTACTGAAATTGCAACCATGATTACTACATCTATTATCTTCTAAATAAGGTTGTCAGTTATTATCCCTGAAGTTCTAAATGACTATATCCTCGTTCTAGACAGAATTAAGAGTTCAGTCTAACTAATGTACAATAAAGGGATGTCACAAGAAGTTGTATAATCTGGTGGCAAGATGTCAGTTCCAGGCTAAACTTAACACAATTTCATTCCCTATCAACCTAAAAGTAATTAGGCATCCAAATCTCAATAGAATTCTAAGAGCAAAAAGAATGCGTATAAGATAGTCTCCAGAAGACAAATGAGTAAGCATTATCTACAAGAAAAAGGGAGCTGCTACTGCATTTTATTGCTATGAAACTTTTGTCCATGAATTTAAATAGAAGCTACATGGATCAATCAAGAAATACATAAACTTGTATAAATTATTCAATTTCAGAATAAAAATAAATCAGAATGAATTCTTGCTTTTTTCCCATAGGAAATAGTGCCTCTTTGTCCAAAAGGGAAATCTCCAAATTTAACCTGTGAGTTGTGATGCCGCAGTTGTTTTGTTGGTTCAGAGTCTTCCAACTTCAAGTTTGTTAACAAAACGTTCTCTGAATCGATCTCAAACAGCAATCTTCAAAAGCTTGAATCTGTCAACAGGTCATTCACCTTTACTTACATCATCAACTACAGCAATAAATACAAGCATCTACTAAGTTTTCTTTCTACTAACATTCCCTTTTAATTTATTAAGAATTAACCAGAAGTTGAAACAATTAATAAATGGTTTAACATGAGCCAAAAGTCAAACTAGAAAAGAGAAAACTATTAACCATTCAGTGAAACGAGAAACTGAATGTAAAACGACACCAAACAAATATCAAACAATTAAATCTAACAAATCCAGAGAAAGATAACAAATGAACAAAACAGGTAATATAATATACCGGGGTTGGAGAAGAACCAGAGAATGATGGCGCAGAGAACAAGAACGAGAGGGATGGCGTGGATTCCGTTCTCAGCGAATCTGAGACGACAGAGCTCTTTCTTGGCCACGTGAGAGAGCGGATTGAATGTAGGAAGTTGTTGTTGGTCTGAGTCTGTGCTTGATCGCGAACTATGACTCTGAGATTGCGACGGTGACGGCGACGGTGACGGTATCGGCGATGAGTTAATAAAGAACTCCTCCAAGACTCGGGAACTGCTCGATGATCTGAGCATCTTTAGTTTTGTTAAGCCTCGGAAGCAAAGCCTAGGAGATCCGTTTTATGTTTGCTTCTTAAGATTGTGCTTGTGCAATTTTTTTTAATTAATATATTATAAGCCTTTTTTTTTTGTCAGTAAAACGTTGAAAATTAAAACAAATAGTGAAAATTGTCAGCTTCCTAGTCTTCTCCTCTCCAATTCTTTTTTTATTATTTTTAATTTTCAGAGGTGATTATTGGTTGCGATTTGAACCCCCACGAGCGGCAAAAACAAAGTGTGATTTCTCATCGCGCAGCTGGTCTTTGTTGGAATCATCCTGGCCGTACATTGTAATTCTAGAATTCATTTAAGCCACCATTTTTGACCTCATAAATGGCTGCGCTTTTACGTACGCTCCTGTAATGAGCGTGTTCGGAAAGTTACGAAAAAACGAACAAAAAGTGAATCGACATTCAATCGGTTCGGTTTATTGTTATCAATTCGTGTCAAACGCGCTTTATGGCCATTGAGGGACTTGCTTCATGCAGACGTACACGTATGCGAAGCTACTCGCCTCCTTCGTCAAAGCTTGCGCGTGAACATAAACTTTGCCTACAACGTGACTAAAATACCCTTCACTCATCCCATTTTTTTTTAAACCAAAAAAACACTTTTTTAAAAATTATTAACAAATATATATATATATTAAGGTATGTTTGTATGCAAAGCAAGTTACGCCACAAGATACTTAAACTTGTACTAAAAGCCTTATAGCTTAAGGCTTAATTCATAAATTATTTGTACAAGTAAACAAGTAATTATTTTTCAAAAATTAAAATAACATATTATAATTTAATTGGAGTCCAATCTATGTAGATTTGTCCCATTATTAAGTGGCTTATTTTTATTATCATCTAGCTTTAAGCAACACTCTTAACCTCTAAATTAAACCATTTAACAAACACCAATGCAGCGAACAACTTCATAATCACATCGTACATTATATTTTTATAACTATTAAAAAAAGTTATATGGAGAATTTAATTAAAAATTGTAATATCCATCTTATGTAATTAAGATTTTATTATGATAAAGAAATGCAAAACCGAATCGCAAAAGCTTTAACCTCGATCTTGAAAGCGAAATGCAGAATGTAAAGAGAAGAAGCCGATTGGACAAGAGAAAGAGAATACCCAATTTCGTCATTCAACAACAAATGCACAACACATGGCATTATTTTGTTTCTGTTGCCACCTCACCCCACAACAGTATATTAAATAATAAATTCAGCTTTCGAATTCTTTTATAAATTATAACATTTGCATATTCTCCTCAATTTCTCTTCTCTTCTTAAATCTCCCTCTCCGGCGAACATCCTAAAATTCGGTCAAAATCTCTTCGGAAATTCAATTACCGCTGTCATCTCTTCCGACTCCTCTCGTTTCAGTCGATCCAACTTCACAATCATGAATAACGAATAGTAAGATTTTATTTCGTTTGGAAATTGATTTCGGATTGAATTTCTTATAATTTGCCCGGATCTGTTATGATTTTTGAAATTTTTTATACGCTTTTTTTGTTATTTTTGAATTTACTAGGTTTTATATTTTGCTTCGATGATGGATGATGAAACTGTGTGGCGTTGATTCAGATCTTGTTGATTTAGTTTCAGATCCGTTGATCGTTTGGATTTAGTATTCATTTTTTATGATTTATTGCGTATAAGAAAAAAAATTATTGCACAATATAATTTAAATTGTTTTATTAATTCAGCAAACAGTTCGAGCTGAAGTTTCTGATACTCAATTTAGTTTTGGTAATTTGTGAAAATTTTGTTGACTAATCTCAAAATTCTGATTTTATAAACTGCTGAGCTGGACGTTGTTGAAATTTTCATGAGCGTTGGTTTCAGTTTATGGTAGCTAGTTAATTGTAATGGAGCTAACAAGTAATTTTATATGTTATTTCAATTTGCAGTGATTATTTGTTTAAGCTTTTGCTTATTGGAGATTCTGGTGTTGGCAAATCATGTCTACTTTTGAGGTTTGCTGTAAGTTCTCACGTCATTTTGTTTTGAATTCTGTTGTTTGTTTGAAGTTATAGTTTTTTATGCATACTAAATGTAATTATACGGACGAATTGTTAGGGCTTTGTGATTTTTAATTTATAACTCATTTTCCTAGTAATGTTTGGCTGAGCAATTATATTTTTTAAACCAGGATGATTCGTATCTGGAGAGCTACATTAGCACCATTGGAGTTGACTTTGTGAGTAATTTGTTTCTGTATTTTGGACTTGATCTGTTCATTTAATATAATATGTGCACTGACTTGCTTCTTGCTCTTATGTTCTCTTGTTCAGAAAATCCGCACCGTGGAACAAGATGGGAAAACCATTAAGCTTCAAATTGTATGTTTTTGAATTTTTTTGCTCTATTTGCTTAATTTATCAGGACTCTAATATAAATTTCTGTTGTGCTGGGTTGGATTGAATTTAAATATTTTTGCTATTATAACAATTAGATTTGAACTTCGAAGTTGCAGCATTCTGCAGCCAACTAAAATAGGTTCAAGATTAAGATTTGTTTTCTTATAACATATATTGCTTAATAGTTTATTCAGAGCCTTGTATTTACTGTTGAACTGCTGTTTTAATGCTCTTAAGCTTCACATTTTCTTAAATTTAGAGAATTACATCTGATATCATTACTCAGAATTATCTGAAGTTTTATAATTTGTAAATAAAATATGTTTGGTTTTCACTTCTTTGAAGTAATCTCAAATCCTATCTGTTGTTACTCTTTCGTTTGTCTAATATATGAAGATGTTTCTTAAACCTTGTATCTAATTTTTTTTTAGTTTTTTCTTTTCATATTTTTTGTTTTGAAATTTATGTATTTTCCTGGACATGCAGTGGGACACTGCTGGGCAAGAGCGTTTTCGGACAATCACTAGCAGCTACTATCGTGGGGCTCATGGCATCATTGTAACTTTTTTATACTTATTCTTTACTTGTTTCCTCCATGCCACAGCTAGTTGGCCTCATGCTGGTGGTATTTTTTCAGGTTGTTTATGATGTCACAGACCAAGAGAGCTTCAACAATGTTAAGCAATGGTTGAATGAGATTGACCGCTATGCAAGTGAAAACGTGAACAAGCTTTTAGTTGGCAATAAGTGTGACCTCACAGCAAACAAAGTTGTGTCCTATGAGACAGCCAAGGTATATACTAACTCTGTGTGGGTTATTTTACATATTTGTTAAAAATAGATTCTTGTCGGATTTTAACAGAAATTTGTGCTATTTTTTAGGCTTTTGCTGATGAAATTGGAATTCCATTCATGGAAACGAGTGCCAAAAATGCCACCAATGTTGAACAAGCTTTCATGGCCATGGCTGCCTCAATCAAGAATAGGTACTGTCTTTTATGGTTTATTGTTCTGAATGAAAAATAAATGGGAAATATCTTTTTCGTCTGTTGTATGGCTTATGTTATTGTGCCAACTTCCTGTGCTTTTACAGTGTTTTTGATACATTAAAGTTGTTTTTTTTTCCTTTATTGATAGGTATGTTCATTTGTTTGGGATCTCAATTATAGTTTCCTTTCTTACCTTCTGGTTCTGTTTTGCAGGATGGCTAGCCAACCCGCCATGAACAATGCCCGGCCTCCAACAGTGCAGATTCGAGGACAGCCCGTCAACCAGAAAGCAGGTTGCTGCTCTACTTGAAGGGAATTAGCGATAGTGGGAATATGATCTTTATTTGTGGTCATTGTGGAATGTAAAACTAGTTCTCTTCTTAATGATTTTATATGAAGATTATTTGTTATGCTTTGCTTTTCTTGTCAGTTCAACTCTGCTAAAATTTCCATTCTTTTCAATGTATTTGATTTTAAAAACATTTGTACAAATTAGGAATATTGGTTAATAGCAGTATTTCTCTTGCTGTCCACTATTCTTTGTTGCCGTTCACTTTCATTGTAGCTAACAAAACGTTACTGCTTTTCTTTATTATATTTAAAACAAATCAAATTTGTTTAGCATCCCATCCTGAAGCTAGCTGGACCAGGCTGATCTAACGGAGATGATGGGTGAACCATAATGGGATTTCAATGTTTGTGGAATTTTTGTCTAACTGCTGGATGGATTTTTCAAAAGGAATGACACTTTTGTAACCTTACCAGTAGTCACCACAAGAGCAAACTCCATCATTAAAATGATGAAACCTCGTGGTATCTCTCACGACAATCTCCCTTCTTTCTATTGCTGAAATATACTTGATGGCAAGATGACAATCTCCACATACTCTCAAGTTCTTGAACACTCGAATAGGAGTCCCTAATGGCACTTTGATAAGAGCAAAAGCAATGGCCAACTTTTCACTGTGAAACAACAGAAGTTGCTCTTTTAATTCTTTCCCCACATCATGTAGTGCAAATTCAAGGGCCGGAACGTAACCCTCCAACTTCATTTTTTTCTCTAGCTCTCTCAGTTTTTCATGAATACGAACCAACTCTTTGTGGACTCTATCGCCTGATCTGAACTCATGAACAACACCTCCCACCTCAATCCAACTATATCCAGGTGTCTTCACGACCTTATTTTCTTTCATTGATCGTCTAACCCTCGCAACATCGTCCCATTTGTTCATTGCTGCGTAAGCATTAGCAAGTTGAACGTAACCAGCTGCATTTTTTGGATCAAGATTAAGCAAGTTTGCGGCAGCAAACTCAGCCAGATCTAATCTTTTATGGACCCTACAAGCACCCAACAGCGTTCCAAAAATGGCAGGATGCGGTTTAGAAGGCATCTTTTTAATCAATTCTATAGCTTCCACTAGCTTCCCAGCTCGACCCAGAAGGTCAACCATACATGTATAGTGATCCGGCTTAGGTTCAATCCCATAATCCTTCACCATCAAATCAAAATACCGAAGGCCAAGGTCTACCAGGCCTGCATGGTTGCAAGCAAGTAACACTGCAACGAAAGTGATCCAATCCGGGGCCATTCTTTCATTCTTCATCTCATCAAACAATTGAAGAGCTTTTTCACCTGCTCCATGTTGGGCATAACCAGAAATCATTGCATTCCAAGTCGCAACATCTTTTCGCTGTATCTCCAGAAACAACTTCCAAGCATCTTCTAAGACCCCACACTTACAATACATACTAATCAACGAAGTCATCGCTGTTGTATCATAGCACAACAGAGACTTACAGACAAGTTGATGAACTTGCTTACCAAACTGCAATGCAGACAACTCACTACAACCCAATAAAACACTACTCAAACTCGAATCATTCGGCCTAATCCCTAATCTCGACATCATTCTAAACAGCTTCAAACCATCCTCAGCTCGACAATTCTCAACATAACCTGCAATCATAGCATTCCAAGTTACCAAATTCTTCACAGGCATCTCTTTGAATAGCTTCTCAGCTAAGTCAACCTTACCAAACTTCATATACCCACTAATCATCGCGGTCCAAGCCACCACACTCTTAACTGGAGCAACCTCAAACAATTCCACGGCTCTGTCCAGCTCCCCACATTCAACAAACCCAGAAATCATAGCACTCCAAGAAACACTGTTTTTCTCCGGCATTGCCAAAAACAGCTCGTGAGCTTTGTCCATTTTCTTGCCGTGTACGAAACCCGATATCATTGTATTCCAAGAAGCTACATCTTTATTGGGCAACCGATTAAAGAAATCAAAGGCGGTTCCGACATCATCAGAGTTCAGTAGAATACAAGATAACATGATATTATATGAAACCGTGTCTGGCTGAGGAATTTTATCAAACAATTGTTGTGCTTCTCTAAATTTCCCGCGCTTTTTGGAATATCCGGCCAAAATTGAATTCCAAGTGACAATAGTCTTAACTGCCATGTTATTGAACACTCTGAGGGCAGAGTCCAAGTCACCTGATCTAATATAGCCAGAGATGGTCTTATTTGATGAAACGATTTCGCCATAATTATGGGGATTAGATGTTCGGGAGGTGGTGGGTTCCTGGTTCGTTTTATTGTAGGGAACCAAGTGGGTTTTTGATGGAATACTCGAGGGGTTTGATTCATTCTTTGGATTGGCATAAGGGCTTCGGATTGTGAAGATAGACAGTTGACAATTTTTCGGTTTGATTGGTGAGAACAAAATTTTGAGAAAACGCATTTGCTAATTCGTTAGGGGAAACGAAAACCATGGGTTACAGGACGTCTTCATTTGGCGTGACTTGCTTGAAATTCTAGCGGCCTATGCCTAGGCCTAAAAGCTTGAGAAATTTTGTACTCTTGAGAACCAAAAGCAAGTGTTTATGCCATGACGAAAATATATATCATTAGCAACTCAGATAATGTCAATTTTTCTTAAAATCAAGTTATTGCTTGGTCAACAAATGAGAATACTGATTCAGCCCCCATAAAAGGTTATTTTGTTCGTTTAGAATCTGTTGTATAAAAGAAAAGAATCGTTCTAATAAAAATAATTCTCCACCTACAAACTTCTCATCCGAAACTGACTTGACAATTTAATTGCGTGGAAATCCTGCTTGTATAAATGATCAACCAAAACCAATCCTGTTCCCGCCCAATGTTTCCTCAAATGCAGTCTTTTGGGTTTCAGTTCAGACAGCATTTTGATTTTAGACATTCAATGAAGAAAAACAAGGGTCAACAATAAAACTCATTCATTTCTCTTGGTGCGTAAATAAGAAGTAATCAGGCATAATAAACACCAGAAATGAGAAATCCAAATCCAAAAGGACTAACCTACTACAAACCAAAACTGATGCCACTACTCAGTTTTAGGACATAATAATGACCCATGTGCCCTAATTTAAGTTTACGGAAAAAAAAGGGTATTGCATAATGCTAAAAGACTCTTGACTTAAACATGGGTAAATATCTAAAATTTACACTCACGAAGACTTCAACATCAAAGATGGTTCTTTATACAGGAAATAATCATATTCCTGTTAACAGCCTTTAACTTGACTCTTAAATAGATCACAAGGAATTCCAAATGAGTGAACATCAGGGTGGTGTGCCGAAGATGTGGTGGTATCTCACTTGCCACCCAAGGTAGGGAAATGCCCAGGATCCTCAATAGAAGGGGCCGCTACATTGCCAGAAGAGTGACCTCCATACCCACCTCTTAAACCACGGCCACGGCCTCGTCCACGACCACCTGGGTTATAGTACCTCTCTCCTTCAGGAGGTTTCAAGAATTCATTGATGCTGACAGACTACAACAATCAAAGTAAACATTTTGTAATAAAAGATTGTAAGACACTGGTCCATGATACAAGGAGAGCATCTAGCAACATATTTGAAGCACAGAGCTTGATAAAATTGAGAATGGACCGAATACTTGAATAAAAATCTGTGATCAATTTCGCTGACGACATTTTTTTTTTTTTACATATTTTTACGTGATAAATAAAAGCTTGACAGGCAATAATACTACAAACACAAGCAGCACTCATGAAGAATTGCTATTTAAAAATATAATTATTTCACTAAATATTAATTATATGTTAGAGAAATCCAAACCTTCTTCCCTTTTTCCTCCTTGTCAGCTTCTTTGCGTTTGTCCTTATCAGAACCCTAACAATCAGAAGCCAACTAGTCAATCCACAGCCAAAATATTTCAAAAGAAACAAATAAATAAATAATATATATATCAAAGAAACACTTCTAGATCTTACCAATTTGATAAAGATGTCATCATTTGCCTTTTTCTTATTTGAAAGCTGTTGCATGGACTTGAACTCTTTGTCCACATCAACTTTCCTTTCCTCAGGCTTTTGTGCAAGCAAAGCTTTCCTCTTCTCTTCAAGTACCTTTTCATACTCCTCCAGAGTCATCTCCTATACAAAAAAGGAAATAGGTTGAAAATTAGAATGACACAAATAAGCTACAGTTCACAAAATTCATACAATAAGAAATTACAATTTAAAGAGAAAAATAGGGAAACTATGCAACAAAATTTATAGCTGTCCTCATCATTGGGCTTTTAATAGAAAATTTGTGTTTAAATTCTAAGTATTTAAGGCTAATACGAATATTTTCATTCGTCAAAGACACAGCAGTGCAAAAAAAAAATTCTTGACCATGAAGATTACATTGTCTCAAGTAATGCTACCCAATCAGAAGTAAGAGAAAACATTTAGAAATTGACATTGTATCACGCACATTTATGGGCATACTATGCCTAACACAAAAAAAAATATGATGATATTAATATTAGCTTTTAATATTTCAAATACTATTTTTGTCAATAAATTGATTAAATTAATCAAGTATTGACATCAAAATTTACATTCTTCCACGGAGATTGTGGGAATCCCAAAAAACTATGGTTCCATGATTTTATCTTTCTAAACAGCCAACTGCCGAAAATGCAAACATCAGGCAAAAAGAACACCAAGTATACTCCAATAAGAAAAAGTACCTTTTCCTCAGGCTCCTTCTCTTCTTGTTCAGTGACAGGATTCTCCTTGCTAGCATCCCCAGCATCTTCCTCTCCAGAAGGCTTGTCAACACTAACATTCTTCTCAGTTTCAACAACAGCTTCTTCAGTCTCCCTTAAAATTGGAAGAAAAATTGAATACGTGTAAAAAGGATTAATTACATTAGGGAGACAAACATTAATTTAACATGTAAACAAAATCTAATTTCTTAGACTGCTTGCCAAAGGAAAATACTCACTGAGAAATTTCATCAGTTGGAGTTCCCCAGTTACCACGACCTGAACCTTCACGTTTAATCTCACTCCTGTTAACACATTTGAAATCAATAACTGGTATAATAAAGCAAATTATGTCAATCTATCAAATGGCTAATAATGAGCATCTCAAAATAAAAGAATACAAACCCACGCCCTGTCCCACTGCGACGATCAAATTGCCTGCGTGGACGTTCTCCTTCTCTGGATTCTCCATCGCCAAAGCCACCACGGCGCGCCCCACGGAAAGAACCTCGTGGTGCACCATAGCCACGCCTTTCAGAGGGCTTCCCTCCTTCTCCCTCTTCAGATGGCCTGTAACCTCCAGAATATCCATTGTTGCCGCCGAGTGAATCATTGTTGCCTGATTCTCGGTCATAGCCACGACCACCTCCACGGCCAAACCCACGAGCACTGCCACGGCCCCCTCCACGTCCACCTTCATTCCTAGACTCCCTCACTATTCAACAAAATGCAATCAAATTTCAGAAATGTCAGATATGCAGCAAATAAGCATACCAAATTTAGACATACAAAAACAACAAAGGAGAAATATAATTCATATACTTCATCTTCCTTTAATAACCTCACAATTCCCAGAAATCCAACATGTGAAAGTAAAATTACGCACAAATTATGATGCAAATCATGCAATTTATATCTAGTGGAAAAAAAAGCAAATTGGCTAACTTCTAAAATAAAATAAACCGATCCATATTTTGCGTTAATGGATTAATCCAACTTATCATAAATGTGAACCTCAACCACTTACAAAAATTTGAAACTTTTTAAGACTTCATATACTGAGTATTTGCCTTTTGTTTATGTCTACTCTTTTTTTTCCGTAAACGTGCCCCATATCAAATCTTATGCATTACTTGCTTTATTTCATAACAGCATTCGAAACAATAACGTGACAATTAAATCAATATGGTAAAGTGCAAACACTATAAATATAACGTAACAGAAACACTCAAGACATGAATACCAAGTTACAGCCACAATGTAAACCAACGAACATGCATTGAAGAACTTCAAATAGCTTTAATAAAAAAAAAAAAAATTGTTTTTTTGTTAAGTACTCAACTGAGACCAATATAAATATACAAATCACCGCTACGAAATTTATTAATTAAAACAAGAAGCATAAAAAAGCTACCAAATTTCCTCTTCCTTTATTGCCCTCCACTCTCAAAGCAACCAGACAAAAAGAGGAGTCCCAAAACCACGATCGAAAAACTACACAACAAACGAAAAGTAAACACTTTTGATAGTGGAAGAAGCTCACTAGCTTGAGTGGGAGGAGCTGGCTTGGAGGGAAACTTAGCCGCCGTCTTGCTAGCAGGCTGAGCTTGAGCGGGAGCCGATGCAGGCTTCTTGATCTTCTCAACGACCTTGAGTTGTTGAACAGAGATAAGTTGACTTGGGTCTTCGTTATCATTGTCACCCAGTAGATCAAAAGGGTTCATAGTGGCCATTGCTCTGAAAAAGGGTGGAAACTACTGAGAGAAAAGTTGGAACTTTGACACAACAACGAAGATACCCAGCCTTATTGGTAATGGAAAGCCATTAAATAATAATGGATCTTAGACAGCGATGAGACTTTAGATTTGGGATGTGTTTGGAAGCAGAGAAAGTGAAGGAAGAGGAAAACCCTAGCCAATGCGGCAGAGAACTGAGACGACGGCCAAACCTAATCTTAAAAACCCTACGAGTGTGAGGCTACGGACAGTTTCACTTTAACTTGTTTGCTGTTGTTTATGTGTGCCGACTGATCTAATGACCTTTCTGTTCTATTTCTGCCTTTGCCCTTGCTCTCTTTTTTCATTTTTCCTAATTTCTATTAATTTTCCAATGGTTTTCTTTAATTAATAGGTCGATTTTCTATTTATATTATTTTCCTATTTAAAATTCGAAGTAATTGCTTCAATAGTTAACTGGATGGGCTCTTTTGGTTTTTCCCAAATCTAATATTTTATTCGATCTCCATAAGTTGCAAAGCATGTTATAATATAATAATTATCCTAATAACACATTTTAATTCCTAAACAACTTTTAGTGTACCTTGAAAATAATATATTTTTTACGTTACTTTTTCAATTTGAATAGTCTTAAAATTATATATTATTTAATAATAAATAAATAAATCACCTAACAATTATATTTTTATTAACAAATTATTAATACACTAAAACGATTAATTGAACGATAATCTTAATTTAAATCTTAATAACACATATTAAGACATCAAAAATATAAATACTCATCATTAAAATAATTAGTTTATATAAAAATTGTATTAAATTAATTATTTACTATATTCAATAAATATTGTAATAAAATATTTTTCAAGACAAATTAATAATTAAAATATTTAAATTTCATATAATTTGAAGTATTAACATGTTTCGTAAGGATATACATTAAAATTACCCCTAATTCAATACAAATTTTTAGGTGGTTTAATGAGTATTATTACGGGAGTATATGTTGTTTTTAGTAATTATACTTTTCCAAAAAATTACCTCAAATCCAATCTCGAATTATATGTGTAAAGGTTGTGGTTTTTCATTAAATGGATAATTGAATGGTGTGTTAGGTGATTTAGCAATGTTATATCATTTGATATAAGTTTTTTTATTAAAAAAAAAAAAAACAGAAGAGTATTATTATTTTAAGACACATTAAAATCAGCACAAAATTTATTTTTGCTTTCATATCCTAGATAATGTCTATATACAAAATTACCACTACTCAATAAATTTAGTGAATGTCATCGCATATGTCATCGCATACGAAGAAACATGTATTAATGTAAATGTAATACACCCACTTAATCAATTAATGTAATTTAATTAAGATTTGTGATAGTTACAGTTATATGTATTAGGGCACAACCTTTGCTAACGCTTTCATAAACTGGTTTGATATTTACGAAAATTGTTCAAATCCAGGTGGATGTATTAAAAAATATTAAAAATATAAAAAATTTGATTTGTCTAACTAAATCGTTATCTACTAGCTCTCGTTTCGTCAGCTTATAACATACTAACGTTCATTACCTTTGACTAACGTGTTGGCCTATCACAGACTAACCGATCAACAGGTCAAAATCAATGAGCCTACAAGCCAACTTTTTTGTTAGAAAATTTGAAATTTTGTAATTCTTAGTTATTTTTTAATTAAACCTTTTAAATTTGTCTATTTTACATAATTGCTAGCTTTAATTGTCATTAATTATAGATAACAGCTTGTAATCACACCCACTATGACTTACAAAGTTTTGAGCTTCACTGCTTGTATTTTTCTTCTCTTGGTCTTCATTTATTAAATCTATCAAACTTCTACATTAATTTTTAGGTGAACTTCTTTTATTTTTTATTTATTAATATTATCACTATACTTTACATACATTTATTAATATATCGAACAAATCAATAACCTGTCTTTGAGGTATAAAAGTAAATAGATTAGGGTTTCGGGAATGAATTACACGGTGAACGAGATAATCCTCTCCCAACTTCTTGCTATCACCCTTGACGGTAACCCTAATTATTGTTATCATTATTTTTATTATGCAATTTGTTTCAAGAAAATTCCACGATTTTTTATTCGTTGGTCTAGTCCAAGGAAATATTATTCAAGGATTGATGTGTATTAGGACTATGTTATTTGAATGATTGACCAATACCTAAACATCCAATATGTACATTCCTATGTCTAAATTACATGGTAATTTCATGAAAATAATATATATAGGGAGGAAATCTTTCCAAATTCAACAGTTGAAATTGAAAATTAAAAAAAAAAAAAATTGTATTCAATGATGCCAACTCATTGAAGGTAAAAAAATTATGCATCTATTGTTCTAAATATTATAGTCTTTAACTTGTTCTCTAATGTTTGATTACCTTTTGTAAATCCATGCTGGTCTCATATTTAATAATTTTAATTTTTAAGTTAAGTCATTTATTAATAGGGATAAATACAAAGACAACACCAATGTTTGGATAAAACACAAACTCCGTCTAAATTTTGAAAAGGTACCATGAACACCCTAAAGTTTGGCTTAAGTACATAGACGCCCCTATATTATTTATAAGATTTTTTTATCCTTACCTGTCTTATTAAAAAATTAACAAAATAATAAAATATCCCATGCAAGTTTTATTAATCACACAAAACCCCGAAAGATTTTATTAATCATAACAGGACCCTCTGTTACAAATATATATATATTATAATATATATATTGTAATTTTATATTTTTACACAATTTAAAAGTAATAGTTTATGTTAACATTTTTAAATATTCAACGAATATTATATATATATATATATATTGTAATGTTATATAATAAATCTTAAAAAACAAGATACATGTTATTTTATAAAACAAAAACTTTTTGTAAAAAATCACCTAAACGAAGAGAATTGTTAATATAGGAAAACCTGGTAACTTCTAAACTAACTATTTCAATCATATTTGTTTCATACATTCTAATAAATTTTTATAAAATTATATATTTTTAATATTTTTTAACATTATATTTTTATTTTTTTATAATGTCGAAATAACATAAAATATATATTATACTTTTATATTTTTCTAAGAAATTTAAAAATAATAACATTTTAAAATATTGAATAGATGTATTTCATATATATTTCAATATTATATAATAAAATCTTAAGGAACAAGTGATATTTTGTTTAAATAATTAAGACATGTCTTTATAAAAAATGCTTTAAAAAATTTATTTATAAAAAAATATGAAAAAAATATGATTAGACTAGTTAGTTTAGAAGTTTATAGGTTCTCTAAAGTTAACAATTTTCTTCTTATTTTTTAGATTAATGATATAATATTAAAATATATAAAAAATACTCATTCAATATTTTAAAATGTTAACATACATTATTACTTTTAAATTTTTTAAAAAATATAAAACTATAATATATATTAATTTTTTTTGTAATTGGGGATTATGTGATGATTATTAAAATCTGTCGGGATTTTATGTGATTAATGAAACTTTTTTGAGATTTTTTTATTATTTTGTTAATTTTTGAAAAGATAAATAGAGGTAAAAAAGTCTTAAAAAATAATATAGAGATGTTTATATTACTTTAGCAAAACTTTAGAGGTGTCTATGTTATTTTTTTTTTAAATTTGGAAAAAGATTTGTTACTTTATCCCTTTATTAATATAATATTAGTTTTGTTTTTTTGGTTTCTTTCATGGATCCATTAAACTTCAAAATTGGATTCATGTGCCACTTGATGGGAGCTATTCGACTCAAACATATATAAATGTTGAGTATATACCCTCATAGCTTTTTTGGGTTAAGTAATTTCTCACTAAATTGGTGAAAACCAAATAATAAAAAATTTACTTGCCCTTTTTTTTTTGGTCAATTTGAATATGGGTCTTTATACGTAAAATATGTAAGACGATGACATGATTTGAATTTTATGTTGAAATCAGAATCAGAAATCCAGATTAATATCATTAGAAAAGTAATGAACTGCAATTTTGAGGAAAGCAGTCATAACAGAGACATATCGTGGCTATGGTAATGGCAATGGACTGGGCTAGAATCCAACTTTATGCAATCAAAATTTGATTGTCTCTCCTGAGGCGAGTCTGACCCATCAACTGAGAGTTGGGTATTTGTCCAATAGCGGCATTACTGGATTTGTTCCTCGGTCAATTCTTGGTCCCCAAGGCTACCTTAAAATATATTAAACAGACTCGATTTGGGACATATTTTGGAATACCATTAGAGGAAGCAACACTAACGATGAATTACTTTGAATTCTGTTTGGTTCTTTTTGACAAATTCTCCAGTTTTAATTAAGTTGAAACAAAGTAACAAAGAGAATAATTCTGGTAGTTACTTGGTCAAAACCTAAACAAAGAAAATAGCGAGTAAGGTCAACATGATTTTTTGGTTTCTAAAACACGTACGCTTTGGTCGTCAAAACCGTAATACAGATTCTAATGTAACACAAAAACCAAATTTTATACTTCTATATACTCTTAAGGATATTTTATCAAAGTATATAAGCAAAATCGTTACATGCAAAGAAGTTTCATGTTACAGTTGTTATCGACAAAAGTGTTTGATGTTAGGTTTCAGTATTGAAGATACCGAGCTAACTTATTTGACGAATTCGGCTTCTTTACATTGGCTTGCTCAAATTAAAATAATGACTAATAAGGGTCACCCAGTTTTGGAGACCATTTCTAAATGATGAGGCATGCTGTACTACTGCAGAGTCGAGTCACAGGCGACCTACATTTTGTTATATATATATATATGGCGAATCAAACTTTAGACTTCAAATTTTGCGGCATCTTCAAATTAAGCATACGCAAAAAGGCTGATCGGATATCTGTTGCTCGATTCACATCATTAACATTCATATATGCCTGAAACCTGGACAACTCTGCCACCAAATTCAGCAATATTAACTCAAGTTGCAGTAATGCCTCAGTAATCTGTATTTTGACACAAATGGAAAGACAATTTTGCGGCGGCTTTGACTTCGAGCCAGATTCTGCGGGAGTCGTAACGTGTTACGTTGACTGTAAAATTGCCATTTAAACCAAATTTACTTCTGTTGTTGTAAGCTGTAAAGAGCAGTTCAACAGTCAATGCAATTGGTTTCGTAACTGCCAAGGGTACGTTTCCTCCAAAATGGGGACAGAGTGATACCACTTGTTTTTAAAAAGAAGTCAATGTTACAGTACTATTAATGAGAAATAAGTATCTGAAATTTAATTAAGGGTGAAAGAGAGTGCGTGCAACAACTGGAGAGGGTGCTTGGGCTAGAAGAGATAAGTAGGTGGATTTGTAATTTGGAAAATGGAAACAAAGTGTACAAATAATACATAAATTGTGGTGTGGAGTAATGGCCCTCTTTGGGTCTCAATTTGCTCCATCTCTTAATTATGAGATAGTTGATTTGGAATCTTAATACTCCATCATGCAAGTTTGAAACTTTGGACACAGGACAAACAAACAAAAGAATAAAAAGACATGAAAATACAAAAACATGCACTTCTTGCTGATTTCAAGTTTTTTTACTTGCAGAAGCATATGCTATTTCTTGTTTGTTTGAATTGAATAAATGTTTATTTACGTTAAGCAGATGGACTAGGCAGGCAAGTAGACGAATGTATGCCCACACTCTCAAGTTTCAGACGACTCAAAGAGTTAGCCTTCTTTGTATACAATTGTTTAACATTAGACTTCTGTTCATTGAGCAACTTCACTAGACTTCTCTTAGCGTTTGCTCTAAATGGACAATTAGATGCCAAGAATCCATCCACCAAGTGGAGGTACGCCTCCAAGTCATGGCAACACGCAACATCTGCATTCGGCTTTAGATACGGGGACATCTTCGTATCCACTCGCAGTTCAGTTCCAACATGCGAGTACGCCAATGGGTTCTTGCTGTCCACCAGATTGAGCAATCTTTTAACTGTTGTGTTTGAATTTGTCTCGTTTTGGTTTGTTTCTTCGCCAATAAAAATGCCAGGAACTCTTGTGATCACATCTTGATTGTTTACAATTCGTAACACTTTAACATTATTTGCATTAACACGATTTGCGAAGCCACGATTGCCAACACGAGGGCCCCCGAACGAGAACACAGCAACTGGGGGAACCTGTGATGCGCACGTGCTCAACTCATCGGCCACTAACAAAGCCAAGGCAGCGCCAAGGCTGTGTCCGGTGACTGTGATGCTTAAGGTCTCACCTTTGTACAACTCCATCAGACGTCGCACTTCTTCCACCACAGACTCTGCCAGGCTAGGCAAGTGAGCTCCACGTGTCTGGTACAAACTCAAGAACCCGCATTCGACTTTGGGTTCTCCATGGGCCGAGACCGAGTCTTGTGATTCTGATGATCCTGGCATCTGAACCAGTTGAGCTCTCAAATTCTCCGCCCACTCGAGACATGTGGCAGTCCCACGAAGCGCGATGACGATTTCCCTCCTTCCCATCCGTTGAATTTCCCTCCTGTCCTCACAGACCGCCACGTAGCCAATCCAACTCGACCGTTGAGTCATCCACCCGAGATCCGGCGCCACATCATCCACCCACTTGGGTAACCCGACAGATGATGTTGCATAAAGACTCTTCGTCACCCTGTAAGATCGATCAGGCAAGGCTACGTATCTCTGCGACGGAGCTTCTTCCGCTGACGTGGCGGGATTCGAATGAAAAGAATGATAAGCTGCTTGCACAAATTCTCCATATCTCACCACCTCTCGCCTGAGATTCTCATCAAGAGGGTCGAGCAACCCGGCCCAGTCTTTACTTCCGTGATATTCGCGCCACCGGGAACCAAGATGGTTCCTTGGTGAGTATTCTGCTGCATTTGACAGCAAGCGTTGAAGCCTGTTCAAGTGCCGCGGTGACATTTCCTCAGCAGCCTTCATTTCAGGCCAGAGTCTTGTCAAGTTGAGGCCTTCTAATAGCACTCTACCCTTGTTTTCCGGTGACCCACTGTTGGAGTCCTTTTGAAGTGGCTGCTGCTGCGTCTGAACTTGGCTTGGTTCTGGGGTTTGTTTCTGAAGGAGCTTTTCAAGTTTGGCCAAGTGTGACTGAGTCAACTCGGTTGAGGAAGTACTACTGGGTTTTGTTAATAATGGATTCAATGGAGATACTTGGCATCTGAAGCTGGCACGTCTGGCCTGAAAGATGTGAATGTTATGTGCAGGAATGGTAGGATTAATTTGCAGAGACTGCATGGGAACACGCAGAGTAGAAGCCAAATAGAGAAGATCGATGGAATTCGAGCTCTGAGAGAATAGAGAAAGAGTCAATAAGCAATTGCGAACTTATGGCAAGTCGAAACCAAGTGAGATTGAATAGATCAAAGAGGGTATATATAGACTCAGGATTTCGTATAATTTATAGATAAATATTAAAAGAATAGCTCAATCAGGGGTAGATTAGACAAAAAAAAAAGAAGTGATAGTCCTTGTCAATCAGAGCGTGTTGGCTTTGGTATCTCTTGTCCGAAGGAACTTGAAGAAAAGTCTGCGACCATTGCGAAAAGTTCCTCTTTCCGCTTTATAAGCGCGACTCGACGAATAAGGCTCCGAGTTCTGACGTCATCTTATGGATATATAGATATATCAACTAATTACAACTCTGCCCTTTCTCGCTCTCAAGACTCGATAATCTGCAGTGGGATTGGTTGACCAGATACTAAAATGAGACAGGATCCTTGTTCGGTTGTTCCTTGCAATCTATTCGATTTTTTATTTATTTTCGACATGAAGAAACTGATCCTTAGACTAACATGGCCAGGGGTTGGGTGTACGGACAGTAAGTGTGAATGGGTACCTTTTTCCCACCTAACCCCGTCATTAAAATCTCTCAAAATCATAAGAACAATCTTTTGTAATCGAATTAAAAGTTACGTTGCAGAGTTAGGTTGTCCCCCATCGCACTTCAAAAAAATATTTTAAGAACGAAAAATGGATTGACAGCATTATTACAAATACTTTCGATCCATTCAAATGAATATGAAAATGTATATTTTGTTTGATAATCGGTTAGCTAGTAGTGACATACTTAACCAAATCGAAAATGGATCTTTAATTTTTCTGTAATTTTGCATGAATGTATATATATTTTGTTGTTCTCCAAAACGTTTGGAGTTTAATTTCCATGATTTCATGACTGCTTGGTTTGATCATGATCTGTAAAATCCGTTTGTTGGATTTTTCTCCCAAGTTGTTTGAAATTATTCAGAGTCAAAATCGTGATTTGAAGTTGTCATAGTGTCAAATGTTATGGCTTAATTCTTGGCCTCTTTTTCTGTCAAGAAACTTAAGCAATTAGCTAAGTTATTTGATTCAAGAGGCTGGATAATGAGGTGGGTACTGTAGTAATATGTAAAATTTCCACCAAAAAAAGGGCAAGAAAGTTCAATTTGGAATGGGTATTCTAGTCAAATATATTCGCATGAGATTGTCCGACTCCCAGGTTTACGAGCTCCAAATGCATCATTTCCAGCAACAAGATGTAACTCAAGCTTATTAATTACGATGATGTCAGCAGGAATATAGACATGTTAATTCCCTTCGTTACGCAATTTTGATCTCTTTTCACTTCGAAATATTTTGGTGTACTGGAAGGTGTTTAATTAGCGATTGATCAGACTCCAATTTTTAATTAGTGTTTATACATATCTTATGCTGGCGTGGCGTGTATATATACTTGAAATCGCTAAAATTAATTAAAAATGTTCATTTTCTTTGGTCAAAATTAAAGCAATAATCTAAAGTGACACGCCCTTGAATAATTCTTCTCCAAATATTCTTTCTCAGGCGTTACACATATTTGAACCTCAAAATTTTCTCAAGTTAGGGTTTAAAAAATCATCAATTAAAAGAACTTGTTCATATACGAATCACAATTAGTTTTGTTCTTTGCCATCTATTTCGAAATACTTTCTCTAGACCTCTCTTCTCCATTCCAGAGATGTGATCATCTGAGTCATATATCATAGCCGCGTAACCAGAATTAATTTGTGGTATACAACATAAAAGCAACCTTATCTTAAAAAAAGAAAAAAAGAAAAAAAAAAAAAAAGAGAGATTAATACTGGAGCACTAAAAAATGTCTTGCATAATATGCTATATAGGCGCATGAACACTACAGCGACTTCCCATTTACTAAGCAATTTAATTCATAAATCGATCAATTAATAACCACTACATCGATAGTGGACAAGTTATCGTGTCAAAGATAACAACTATCTTCCCACCGCTGCATAATCTTTCTCCAGCAATAATAGACACATTGAGGAACGCTAGAAATTGGCCTTTTTACAAGGTTGTATAATTGATGTTTTTTCTCATATAAATCCAGATTACAGATGTCAACAAACAATCAAAATCACATTCTTGTCATTTCTTCCTTGGCAAGGATAAAAATCTTAAAGGGGATCGATATTCAAGCAGCACTTCGCTATCAAATTTGCCTCGCCCCTACTCAACTGCTGAAGTTGCATGTTTTGCGAGCGTATGTGCACCACCACCATCGGTGACGGCGACCCATCGAAGTGTTATCTTCACAACGTTACGTTAACATATATAAAACAACAATGTGAAAAACGACATGCATGTAACATATATAATTAAGTGAACTGCATGATTTTCGTAACAGTCAACACGTGATTTACGTTAAGAAGCTCAAGTTCAATTTCAATCGACTATGGTGGTTATTTAATATTTCTTAATTATAAAGTGAAAGATTTCCACTCACTCGCCACTTTCCATGATGCACTTTAATTGCAACTTTATAATTATGTATCTAAACTCGCAATTTGCAAGAAACATGTGATGATAATCTCTAAATTATTAATTAACTCTTCGATCTCAATGGCTTTGGTGTCTTTGATCCCCTCGTGATCTGAAGTGATGTGCGCGAGAACTATATGTCTCATTGTAATGATCAGGAAGAGAAAGCAAATCAATTGCTTTAATTATTAATAATATCATAGTGATAAGCATGCCTAATGCGTAAGTAACTTATTCAAAGGAGAATATATATATATGGCTTTATAGCATTATCCATTATATATATTAATATATTTATATATGGATTAGGATATTAAAACTTAATTTTTTGAGTTAATTTATATATTATTTGATAGTCATTGATTTACTGTAATCCATAAATAGGAAAGAAAAATTAAAATATAATTTTTTTATGTTAACTAACTCAAGAGTTCTTTTTAATATTAAATTAAAAAAATAAACGTGTACTAAGTAGTGTGTAAAATAAAAAAAATAAAAATAAATATCAAAAGTCTTATCCTCTTTGTATATATTGAGTGAATTTCACGTTTTTAATTGTTTTATTGCTATAACGACGTGGCAAGCACTAATTCTTGAAAGTGATAATTGAAAATTGGAGAATATAAATGTAGTGGGGAGGAATTATGTTTGAGTATTAACTTATATGCCCGCAGCCCACGTGTAAGTCATTAACATGCTCAACACTATTATTTAGAACGTGCTTGTGAATGTGTATCATAAACTGTCTAAATGAATACTGTATGAAGCAATAAGAATATATCTATAATGCTAAAAGATAGATATCTGTAAACAATAATTTTAATTAAACTCTCTGTTATCATTATTGTTGAAGTTTCACAGTATCGTTTATTCCAATCATTCTTATAACATATATGGTGAGGGATAATATTGAATACCATAAAGAAATTGAATTATATTCTTCTACCATTAATTGATCTAAGAAGAATTGATTTAGAAAGGCTGACAATCCAATATTCTACGAATCATATCAATGTGAGGTGATCTTGCAAGATTGCTATCGCGAGAAAGATAATGTTGGAGTTTTGCAACGAAAATATTGTAAAAATACCTTAAAAAGGTCCAAATTGAAACAAGGAGAGGACATTAATTGGGTTGTTGAATAGATATTTTTCAGAGGATCTCGTGAGTTTCGATGCTTAATTTGTCTAGGTTAACGCGCGGATGACTTTTTAGGACTTATAATCCTTTCAACTGCATGCCTAGCTAGCTGCCATTTACCATCCATCAACAAATTCATAATTTTTATACTGAATATATATGTAGCTTGTTAAGCAGTAATCTGAAACCTCCTTAATTTAATGTTGGATCGATCTATGTAGCACAAATCTGTGGATCGGATCGAGGGACGCAAGCATGAAGCATATTTTATTCCTAGTTCAGTCTTCTCGTACGCAGCTTCCTCTCCATGTCCTTATCTTAAACTTTTAGCTTATACTATCTACCACTACCAGACACATTGATGTTTCATTTATCGATTATCAAACATGCGTGCACTGGTGATATGACTCTGAATAACGTATATGAAAAAAATTATCCTTTTTTCTATTCACAAATCTGACTTCTCTTCTAATGTCGCAAGGAAGGTT
The DNA here is from genome assembly GCA_026225775.1 of Bursera palmeri. NCBI lineage: Eukaryota > Viridiplantae > Streptophyta > Magnoliopsida > Sapindales > Burseraceae > Bursera > Bursera palmeri. Next base: position 65,350 of record JANKKB010030206.1, read on the forward strand.
GAAGGAAAACTCAAACTACTGTTGAATGGTTAATAATCTAAGAAAGAAATTTATGTAAAATATTGAGAAGAGGACTGAAGTAAATAGGGAATGTTGTGAACAGATAGGTTTAATATTATTGTTAAGCCTTACGTGAAAGTTTAAGTTTTTCAATTAAGTAGTTTTTTATACAATATTATCATTTTCAACTAAGAGAGTGTAGGACAGGTTTAATATTATTGTTGGACCGACGTGAAAGTTTAAACTTTTGGATTAGGTAACTTCTTTTCCAATGCCACCATTTTCAACCAAGAGAGGCCACCGACCCGTCCTCATGAGAGGCCACCGACCCGTCGTTTTCTATAGAAAAGGAGAAGAAAGGAGACGTGTCGATGTCTTATAAATAACGTTAAATTCTGAAACCATACAGTAGCAGACACGTATACTACTGACTACTATCACTTCAAATTAGATCAAACGACTCGCAAAATTATATATAAAAGCTGCATGACCCACATGGGAAGAAGATTAGGTGAGCATCCAACTACCCAACAAACAAAATTTAAGACTCTAGCAGAGTAAATGAATATATTTGCTGAAAACGCAACGTTTGATGTGTAGTGGTAGACAGTCAATGTTTTGTTGGAAGTTGGAACTCTCAGGTTTCGGAGTTAACAACCAATGTGATACTCGATTGTTAAGGTTTTTATTTTTAATTTTGATTTCCACATTTATTTATGTACCGATTGGTTGACTATTGTCTTCTGTTAGCCCCGAAAGTCACAGAGTAATTGGTAGTAGTTGAATTTCGGTAAGGTTAATTAAACAAGTAGCAGGTTAGTCCAATTTAGATTGTCTTGTATTTCTCTATATATATACATTTTAATTGATGTTAAAATTATTAAAATGTTTTTCCTTTTATAATGTTACAAAATGGAAATAATTTACTTGTATTGTGATTTCATTTTTTTATATATTTATCATAACAAATCAATCTGTAGTTTATATTTCAAACTCGATTGATCACAAATTAAGTGACAGTTATTTTCATAACTAATAATTATTGGTCTGATCAATTACAAGGATCGTGTTTATGAGCAGGAAATTGCAATGTGTTCAGACTCAAAAAGTTGAGTGTGACTCGAGTGTATTGCCACCGTCCAAGAAACATATATATGGGCAATGGTGGGTCTCAAATATTTGAATTTAAACGTCTAAAAATGCAGCATTTTAGACGTAAACACGGCCCCAAGAAGGCGTTACCATGACGATCATGAGACATGCTAATAAAAGTTCTTCAAGACTTCAACACACATGTGGTCGGCACTCTTTTTCGACAAACTTGCTCATCAAACGTCAAGTCTAGCCAACAACCGCGTCAACTCCTAGGAGATCATGTTCTACCATATCTTTATAGAGATTCTTAACCGGACCACCATTTCTGCTTACATAACGGAGATGATCAAATTATTCTTCAATGGAATGTTAAGGAACCAAACCTAAGTTCGAAGAGGAATTAATTAATTAGGAAACGTAGTCGTTCTTAGTTTGATAATGTTAATATACTTGAACATAGTATGAAAGGAGAATCACGTGGTACATCCGCCTCGCACATAACTTTCCTGAAGGGAAAAAGTATCTGATGCAAATAATATTGATAAGGATAGTCGCTGATTAGACATTATAACCCACGCCGCCCGCCCGACGATTGGCTAGAGCAGTTGACTCGATGAAGGCACGCAAATGCAACAGTGTAACACAATACTTACCTAATACACGCCTCTCCGTACCCAATCTATGAAAGCGATGAATATTAATTATGGAAATTACACCATGAATTCCTGTTATTTCCTTTCGTTTTCGCCAAGTCGGTTATGGAATTATAAACAATATTAGACTTGAGAGAAACTCCACAGCCTGTCTATAGCTAAACAACAAGCGATCAAGTCAGAAATTAAAATAAATCTCAATCGTGTCTAATCCAACAAACATTGTTTTGTAAGCATTCACGATGAGCAACGCCAATGGAGCAACTGTAACCACAATGGATGCTAACAGAGAGTTAATGGAATCTGACACATTAATTCTATCAGTAACAACCAGTGATTGAGTTTGGTATAGTTTATTTTGTAAAAGGGTACCGAGAATCTTGGAATAGTCAATAGTTAAAATTTTAATTTTTTTAATTTTTCATTTATATGTGTTCTGATTTTTTGTTTACCCCCTTTTAATCTACACTCAGCTTCGACTCTATTGACAAGGTGACTTAACCATGGCTAACCTTATCTATATATCCTCTTTGGAGTGCGGTCGATACCATCGGACCCATTTCAACGTTTTCACTTGCTTAGGGTAAGCCCGATATTGAGATTAATATAACAGTTCCTCACGGCTACTGTGGTTTCTGTGCATGCACAAAACGAGGTTTGAATAATAATACTGTGCGTGTCTGACTTTGGTTTAACTATTGTAAAGCTTCGTCGAAAGTTGACTACTATTCAAGTCCCTTTCCTGTTAGGTGTATCCGTGTACGCGCATGGGTTGACTATTGTCATCCTCTTTTGGTCATCATCATGCGTAAACTTTATACCGAGTTCCGACTCCTTGCTCTGGTATTTATGCCTAGCTCGCCAGGCGACAAAATTTTCCCTATATCGCTTTTCTCCTATTTGACTTCCTTTGAAAGTTTAAAAAACTTATAGATGCAACTAACATACCTCATACGACTTCGTTTGAATATATATATGTTAATTAAAATATAAAACTTGTCAATAGGTAAAAATAATAATATATTGTGTCTTCAATTAAACTCACATTATATCTCAGCAGAGGCAATCCCTCTTTGGCGGCTTCATATTCTACAAGAAAAGTGGATTCAACAAAAGTGTATCAAATATACAAATGCGAAATTTCATATGAAAATTTAAACAAATGCATAAACGTTGAAAATGATTCCAAAAAATTTGGAAATACATATTTCAACTTTGATCCATATAAAAATCCAAAATGGATATATAAGAATTAAAAGTGAGAGTTTCGAAATTTTAACTCTCATTTTTTTTTGTAATGATTTTCAATTTTTATATCCGTTCTCAACTTTTATATACATTCGATACATCAGTGTACTTGATATCGGATAGTTTGACCCAATAAAAGAAAGTAAAAATTTGCTTTTGATGCGAATAATAAGTTATAATATTTTTATTTGGGTCAGATTATTGTAACTTAATTTTTTATATTTTTTTCATAACCTTTGATTCATTACAGTACATGTATGAGTAAAAAAAATTAAAATATTATTTTTTTCATATCAACTTAACAACTATTTCTGTCATTATATTTGAAAAAAATAAATAACCATCAAATTGTTTTAAAATTTTGAACCCTTTTATTCCTGTGACAATATACAACCAGCACAGGTATTGGACTTGAAATGGATAATTTCAAATGGGCCAACATCTTAAACCAAAATAAGTGGGCCCAGAAGCCGAATCAAATCACAAATGGCCAAGTGGATAGCAGATTTGATTTCCGTTAAGCAACCTAACTGGCTCCCTTTTTCAGCTGGCCTTCTCCTAACCTCCATTTCCGATATCTCTTTCTCCGGGGCAATTATTGATCTGGTAACTCTCTCCCAATACATTCTGTAATCATTTTGTAATCGAATCACCTCGTAAGTTGTTCCATGACTCCTATGCATCACGTAGCCTTCAAACATTTCAAATTTCTAGGTTTACGTAGAGCCGTTCGTTATTCTTTATCAATTATCTCGGAAGAATTGTCAAGTTTTATTTGGTTACTTTAACTAAAATTAACGCAATAGTTAAAGCTCGAAATTAGTCTACGTTGCTTTGAAATTTCATTTATCATACCGTTTTAGTTATATCGATCATATCGTTTTTGGACTGCAAATAATGAGAACTGAAGTTGCTCCTGGCTTGTCTTTGACTTATTTTTTTTCTGTTTTTATAAAATAGTTCAATCATGTAAAGTGTGAACTATTGTGCTCTCATGCAAGTGATAATGTGGTTTTTGTCTAACATTTTTTTCTTTTGGTAATGCTAAAGACTGATTATGGAGATATTGTTGTTGGTGCAGATCGGATTGAGATGTGCCATCAAAATTCTTGTGGCTGTTTGGCCGTAGAAGAGGAGTCTAGTGGGGAAGAGAACCTCTTAATATATTGCAAGCCTGTTAAATTCTACGATATTCTACTTGGCCGTGCCCAACACAATGTAATGTAGCACATTTTCTTGCTGTAGTTATGATTTTCAAGTTGTCTTTGCCTTTGTTCTACTCAGGATGACTGACTTGGAAGCTTTTGTTTTTGAGTTTTATGACATTATCAAATAACACCTCTTTGGCATTTGATAAAGCATGTTTGCTTAATTCGAATCTTATTTTGACAGAGCTGTGTAGAAACTCTGTAGATTTTTTTACTTTTGGGATGAAATCAGTTTTTTGGCAATGCCAATCTTTCTGATGGTTTGATGTTATATATTAATTATTTAAAGATTAACTTTGGGCAGAGCTCTTTGTTATTATTCATTGTTGAAAAATTCCCATCACATGTTGGCATCTAACACTTGGGAATAAAATAGGGTTTCAGTTTATAGATCTCTTCTTTTGACAGGCATTCTAGCAGTATGACTCAGCTATCTGATCAAAGTGTTTTTTTGTGTTGCAGCCTTCATTTCTTCGAAGATGCTTGGGTTTCAAAAGACGAGCAAAGTGCAAAAGGGGGTATTGACCTCCATTTTGATATGTCTTTATTCTTTTCCATATTACTAAATATAGAAAACTGAATCAATCAACCTACCTGGATATCTTACGCTATTTGTATATATATGAATATGTGTGCGTGCAACAACTAATGAATCCATCATCTTGTAACATGGCATAATTTTGTTTAATGTAGTTGGCGTAATCTTGTTTAGGTTGAGAGCTGGGATCGTAGTTTTCAACTATCGGGACTATAGAAACAAGCTACAAAAGACTGAAGGTAAATTTATTAATTTTTTTTTTGTCTCAATGTACCTTGTCTTTTTTAACTTATTTGCTACACTTAATTGTTTGCAACATGCAATCGAATTTAGAGGTCATCTTGCTAAACTCCTTTTATCATCATTTCTTTTCCTCTGTTACTTCCTTGAGGTTGAAGATTCCCATATATCCCTTGACTACTCTTTTCAAGCTATTATAGTTTTTTTTTTTTAAATAAAAATATTATTTTATTTTATTATATGTTACTAGTAAAACATATTTATGAAGAAAACATCGAACTTTTTTGTTGATATTGTTTTGATTCTCATTAGTTTCTTAATATGGAAATGATATATTGGCTATTGGGGGTTTTGCTGTGGTTGGTGATGGGTAATTGCTAGCTATTCTTTGTTTTCCTTTTATTTGTCAAAGAAATAGGCGTTTGCAACCTTGTTGTAGAAGTTGCAGAGCTCAAGAGTGAGCTTCTATTCCAAGTTCTATATGAAAGGGCTTTACCTGGGTGTAAACAGAGGAATTTGCTTATTTATACCAATGTAATCAGTTTGACACTTATTGTCTTAACAATCAACAAGTATATGAATACATCTACTTAAACCAATGTAACCAATTCGACACTTTCTTTTTAAGTATCAACTTATTATGTTCATATCTTTTAGTTTTTGATCGACCACCAATCATCAAGAAGTATGGACGAAGGGCAAGGAAGGCTAGTCTCGGTAGTGCAGTGGGCAGTGAGCTGGCAATTGGTTAGGAGGGGTATAGTTTGTTATAGGTTGTTATGGTTAGGGAATTAGTAGCAAGAATGTAGTTTGTTCCGGAAGGAATAAAGTGGTCACATTCTGTTATCAGGCAAAAGGATATATAGGAACGTTGGAAGGTAGAATAGGTAGGCAGTATTTTGGTAAAGGAAAGGGGAAAACTTGTAGGGAGGTGCTGGCCTCGAATCCAGTAGTTATTTTTTCACTGCTTCTTTTCAAATGAGAAATACTTGTCAATTCTTGATTGTTGGTTGATGTTATTTTGATTAACAATTCTTGAACTGAGAGTAGCATTGAGAGATCGATTGTCTGGTCCATCAAATTGGTATCAGAGCGGGATAATCCTTGGGTATGGTTGGTACCAGAATGGAGGCAAGAATGGAAAGTATGGAGAGGGAACAAAAAGTAATGAAACAAGATGTTGGCCGTATTAATGAGAATGTGAAGGCCATGCGAGAAATGATGGTGGAGATACAAAATTGGATGAGGAAGAAAGACGAAGAAACCTTGGCCAAGACAAAAGGGAAGGGACTTGAAGGAGAGTCCTCCAGTTCCGACAATTAGCACCAGAATGAGCCACCGGTGGGCTCAAACCATAACACCAATCAGGAAAACTTTCATCGGAGAGAGATGGGGGGCAGAATGCTTGAGCTACCAATCTTCTCTGGAGAGGACTCATATGGTTGGCTTTTCCGGGTAGAGCGTTACTTCATGTTGAACCAAATTCTTGATGAAATAAAAGTGCAGGCAACAACACTGTGCATGGAAGGAGAAGCACTGCATTTGTATCAATATTCGGAAACCAGGCATCATGGAAGGTCTTGGGCAGTCTTCAAAGTGGCCTTGTTACAGCGATTCGGAGGGTCGCAAGATGTTAGCCCCTTAGAATCGTTAATGGTGATGAAGCAGAATGGGTCTATCGGAGATTACCGACGGCGATTCGAAGAGGTTGTGGCTACCATGGGAAATGAAAGAGAAGAGGTGTTGACAGCAGCGTTCCTAAATGGCTTATATCCCGAAATCACTGTAGAAATTAAGCTAGCCCAACCTGACATCCTTCTTCAACCTAACTCGCTGGATTTAGTAGCGACTTTGGCTCAACGAGTGGAGGACAGGAACCGAAGAATTGAAGAAGCCAGAGTAGGGTCGAACCGGTTTCAGAAGGGAACTAATTGGAGCGGGTTTTTGACTCCTAACCCACGGAATCATTTTAATCGACCCGACCCACAAACTAAAACACAAAACACCCAATACCAACACATCAGCCCGAAATCCCTAAGACCCAAAATTTCTCCCAACCCCAAAACACCAACCATGAAATCCCTAAATCGCACAACCCGATTACCACCATTAACCGTCAAAACACCACCGAGCCACTTCTTCGACCTAAGTCGGCCACGTCTGTGAACATCCTGACGTCCGATGACCGGAGGAATTATCTTTATCGACGGATGACAGAAAGTGAAATCCAGAAGAAAAGGGAGCTAGGCCTTTGCTTCCGTTGTGATGGTCGCTACGGGCCTGGGCATCGGTGCCGCGAGAGGCGCTTCAACGTTATGCTGATTGAAGAAGATGAAATCGATGAGGAAGGGGAAGAGCTGCCATCGACTGATGAACAGTTAACCGAGAGTGTAATAGAGTTGTCGCTAAGCTCGGTATCCGGAATAAATGGACCTCGAACCATGAAAATATGAGGTAAATTAGGGGAAACGGAGGTGATCGTGTTGATTGACAGCGGCGCCTCCCATAATTTCATCAGCCGCGATATAGTAAGGGAGCTCAAACTACCAGTGGTAGACACCAAGGAATATGGAGTGCAAGTGGGAGATGGCTTTAACGTGCTATGCAAGGGCGAATGCCAGAATATTACTTTGCAGCTCCAAGAGGTTACGGTCACTCAAGATTTCTTTCACTTTGACATGAGCAGCGCCGATATCGTGTTGGGAATGATGTGGTTAACCACATTGGGGGAAATGAGAATCAACTGGCAGTAACTGATGATGAGAATTTTAATGAAGGACAAATGGGTGACGTTGAAAGGGGACCCGACTTTCTTTCGAACCTTGGTCTCTCTCAAAGAGATGGTAAAGTCGTTTCACCAGGACGACGTGGGGTATTTGATAGAGCTAAACAGTTTGGAGACTCTAGTGTCTACACCGGCCGATCTTGAGCCACTAATACAACTTCTATTACGCGAACACGCCGCATTATTTGAGCCCTTGCATGGTCTGCCACCTTCTAGATCACATAAGCATGCCATTAATCTCAAGCCAGGGAGTCAATCATCGAATGTTAGACCGTACAGGTATCCGTATTACATTAAAAATGAGATTGAAAAGATAGTGGAAGAAATGTTGATCGCGGGAATCATTAGGCCAAGTAAGAGCCCTTTCTCGAGCCCGGTACTGTTAGTAAAGAAAAAAGATGAGGGGTGGCGTTTCTATGTAGATTACAGAGCTCTTAACAAGGAAACAATCCCAGATAAGTTTCCTATTCCAACTGTAGACGAACTGTTTGATGAATTGGAAAGTGTAGTAATATTTTCGAAATTAGATTTGAAGTCTGGTTATTATCAGATCCGAGTCAAGGAAAGCGACATTCACAAGACAGCCTTCCGAACCCACGAAGGGCATTACGAATTCTTAGTAATGCTTTTTGGTCTGTCAAATGCACCAGCAACTTTCCAATCTCTGATGAACACGATCTTCAGATCTTACCTTCGAAAGTTTATCCTCGTTTTCTTCGATGACATTTTAGTTTATAGCTTAACTATGGAAGAACACCTGCAGCATCTTCGAACCACCTTCTAAGTACTATTGAAAAACACTTTAGTGGTTAATCAAAAGAAGTGTGCATTTGGTCAGAATCAAATTAGTTATCTCGGTCATCTCATATCTTCTCAAGGGGTTGCGGTTGACCTATCGAAAATCGAGAGCATTATCTATTGGCCACCACCCAAAGACGTTAAAGGACTTAGGGGGTTTCTCGGTTTGATTGGTTATTACCGTCGCTTCGTAAAAAATTATGGAAAGACAACACTACAACTGACCAAATTGCTCTGCAAAGACGCTTTCCAATGGGATGCCGATAGCCAGAAAGCATTTGATGAACTCAAAAAAAGATTAATGACTGTGCCAGTATTAGCCTTACCTGACTTCGCAAAAACTTTTACCTTTGAGACAGACGCTTCTGGAAGTGGATTGGGAGCTGTCCTTATGCAGGATGGCAGGCCGCTTGCATTCCTCAGTCAAGGTCTCTTGGAACGGTCCTAACTTAAATCAGTCTACGATCGGGAATTAATGGCAGTAGTCATGGTTGTACGGAAATAGAAACACTACCTTCTTGGTCGCCGCTTTATCATAAAAACTTATCAGAAGAGTTTTCAATTCCTCAACGATTAGAAACTCCAGGGTGAGAGCAGATAAAATGGGTTATGAAATTGCTAGGCCTTGACTTTGAAATTCAATACAAACCGGGGAGGGACAATCAGGCTGTCGATGCTCTCTCTCGGAGATCCGAGTTTACAGAATTCTCGCCATTGCTGATTGAATTTTTTGCTCTCTCCACCTGCTTCTTCGCGGATAGAGATGACTGGGACAAGAAGGTGTACGGCGATCCAACTTGCCGCACAATTATTCAAGACCTGTTGTTTAATCCCACAAGTCATCCTCATTTTAACCTAAATGGGGGGCGGCTGTACTATGACTCACAACTGGTGATCCCTAAAACAAGTTCTAAGTTACCTATTCTTTTACGGGAATTTCACTCTACACCTTCTGGCGGCCATTCGGGTTGTTTTTGGACCTATAAGAAGCTGGCTGGAGTTGTGTATTGGGAAGGTATGAAAACCGACTCCCTCAAACCTGGAGGCTTACTGCAACCTCTTCCGATTCCATCTCACGTTTGGGAAGACATCTCGATGGAATTTGTTCTGGGGTTACCAAAATCTGCCAATGCCGATTCCATCTTGGTTATTGTCGATTATCTCACTAAGTACTGCCATTTCGTAGCACTGAAACACCCATATACGGCACAAGAAGTGGGTGCCCTCTTTATCAAGGAAGTGGTCAAGCTACATGGGTTTCCTCGTACGATTGTATTTGATCGAGATCGCATTTTTTTGAGTCTTTTTTGGACAGAATTATTCAAGTTGTCAGGCACACAACTTCACATGAGCACAGCGTATCACCCCTAAACTGACGGCCAGACAGAAGTTGTGAACCGCTGTCTCGAAGCTTATCTCCGCTGTTTCGTCAGCTGTCACCCTAGCCAGTGGACTAAATGGCTAGCTTGGGCTGAATTCTGGTTCAACACAACCTATAATCGTTCAAAGGGGATGTGCCCCTTCAAAGCCTTGTACGGACGCGATCCCCCAGCTCTATTAATGTATGTTGAAGATGGCACTTTGATGGATGCCGTAGATGTGCAGTTGCGGGAGAGAAATGCTATTCTTGGTGAGTTAAAAGCCAATTTGGCCAAGGCTCAACAATTGATGAAGACTGGTGTTGATGCTAAGCAGTGAGCCGTTGAGTTTCAGATTGGCGACTGGGTATTCTTAAAAATACAGCCCTATCGTTTGAAATCCCTTAGTCGACGGTTTAATGAAAAATTGAGCCCTCGCTACTACGGCCCATACGCCATCCTTGACAAAGTTGGAGATGTAGCTTATAAGTTGGATCTTCCAACTCACGTTCGTATTCATAATGTCTTCCATGTTTCGCAACTAAAGAGGGCTAATGGCTTCCCGTTACCAGCCCAGCCCATACCTGCTCTTTTAGATGCCGACTTAGCTCTTCAAGTGGAACCTGAGGCTGCTGTACAAAAGCGCCGACTCCTGAATGGGAAGTATGAGGTCTTGATTAAATGGAAGCATCTTCCTAATTGTGATAACACCTGGGAAGATTTTGAATTACTTTGCCGCCAATTTCCTTCCCTCTACCTTGAGGACAAGGTGGAACTCCTTGGGGAGGGTAATGATGGACCACAAATCATCAAAAAGTATGGACGAAGGGCAAGGAAGGCTAGTCTCGATAGTGCAGTGGGCAGTGAGCTGGCAATTGGTTAGGAGGGGTGAAGTTTGTTATAGGTTGTTATGGTTTGGGAATTAGTAGGAAGAATGTAGTTTGTTCTAGAAGGAATAAAGTGGTCACATTCTGGTATCAGGCAAAAGGATATATAGGAACGTTGGAAGGTAGAATGGGTAGGCAGTATTTTGGTAAAGGAAAGGGGAAAACCTGTAGGAAGGAGCTGGCCTCGAATCCAGTAGTTATTTTTTCACTGCTTCTTTTCAAATGAGAAATACTTGTCAATTCTTGATTGTTGGTTGATGTTATTTTGATTAACAATTCTTGAACTGAGAGTAGCATTGAGAGATCGATTGTCTGGGTCCATCAGTTTTGAATCTGCTTAATAAATGGAATAACATGATTTAATGTATGTGCTTTCTTTGTCCAAAAGTCAATACATGTAAATTTTATTCACTGAAATTAATATTTACTGTGGTAGTAATATTCATCTTTTCTTTTTCCAATATGTAGTAACTGAAGACTTCTCTTGTCCGTTTTGCTTGATGCAATGTGCAAGCTTTGAGGTAGATTTTCGTCTAAGATTAGCACTTATCTTTTGTTGTTCCATTTAGAACTTCCTTTTTCTTAAGGGAAAAAAAAAATATTGTTAGGTTTGCTTATCATTATTTCATTTAGGTATTGACAATCGTAATATTGTTATTTTTATATATAGCAGCGGTTATGTTAGATATTAATGAATAGTCAATCTTTTTTATAAACAATTTTTTGTCAATAAATTAATTTGAAACCGAAATGGAGCTTTGATTTCTCTTTGCAGGGTCTGCGGTATCACTTGTGCTCGTCACATGACTTATTTGACTTTGACTTTTGGGTTGGTAATTTATTTTATCAAGTCACTTGCTGCTTATTGAGCATTTCTGGAAAGTTGTCAAAAAAAAAAAAAAAAAAATTTTGTAGGTAACTGAAGATTATCAAGCAGTGAATGTCTCTGTGAAAATTGATACACTGAAATCTGAGGTTAGATTCTTTTCCCCAGTCTGAAATTATTATTGAAGACGTCTTTTCTTCTTTGAGTTGAAAGTTATATTGCCTTCTGTTCAATAAATATTTGCAAAATCAACTTAAGTGACACAAGATTGCTGGTACCTCAGTAATTTTTAAAAAAATACTTTTTGCCTATTAATATGTCATTGATAGAATTGAAAATTTATGCTGTTAACTGCATGAAAATCACCATTATATATAGTGCCCTTTAACCTTTTTTAGGTCTAGTTGATGGAAATGTCTAGATCTTTTAGCTGGGCAGAAGCAATTTGTCCAGCAAGCACAAATAAGTCTTATTTTGTCAACATGTTCTTGTTCAGATGGTAGCAAGTGGAGTGGAACCACAACTCCAAACATTCTTCTTTTGGTAGGTTTCATACCTGAGTAGAGAGTCTAGCTTTGGTTTAATATCCTTTTTGTTTATCAGCATTAATACTGAAAATTAAAAAGGTGAAATTGATTGTACACACAGCTCAAAGCCACGAAGACGCAGGTCAATGAACCTTGTTCAAAATGAAAAGCATCTCAACATACAGTTCTTGGAGTTTGATTCACCAACATTACCCACAGATGATGCGCACATAGAAATTTCTGAGAAGGACATTGGTAAACAATTCTTCTGTTGATGCCTCATATAGTTGTTTTAAAGGAATGCTTGTGGGAGGTGGAAATCTAACATATTATATTTATCGCTGTGAAGGTGAGAGGGTTTCCAAGTCAATTACTGAAGAGAAAAAGTTACTGGATGGAAGGGATGGAGCAAAAAGCCCTGGTTTTGATGCAGCAGAAAGTATTGAAGGTGTTGCATCCAGTTTCAATGTTCTGGGTGTCCCCATTGCCATGGCTCAATCAGCTGTGGACCCTGAATGTGTTAAATCATTATCTGGAAGTGATGCTGCAGTTCCTTCTATTTTACATGTTGCGAAATCTAGAAAGTTAACTGCAGACCGGTCAGACCCTAAAAAGTATGTATACCAAGGCAGTTGAACTGATGGGACATATTTTTGCATTGTGGAAAGTGTGTATTTGTATCTACTTTACTAAAGATAATTTAGAGACGAAAATTTCCATTAAATGTGCAGGCTAATTCATTTTATATTTTTTAAAATTCTTGCAGCCGTGTCCTTCTACACAAACGCCAGTTCTATCATTCTCACCGAGTTCAGGTGATTAGCAATATTGAACCTGTTTGAGAAATTTGTATCTTCATTTATATGCCAGCTCATTTGTTCGAGCTATTGCTCTTGTCATGTGTATCTGTACTGCTCCTTAGTTCAGTTTTCTTAAGCTTATTCTCCTGGAAAAAATATTTATTACAAGCCCACTGTGAAACTCAACTTTTAGGTATTAATGCCCAAAACTGGAGAATGCTATTTTCTAGACCTGATTGAAATCAAGGTTCTTTAATTCCTATCCATTCTATAGCAGGTTATAAACGGAAAGATGATTTTCTTGTAATCTTTAGTTTTCTTAAAGATCGGAGAAGAAATATTTTCCTTCATGGTCTAGGTTAGTTGTGTTTCTTGTTATTTTTCTAATTGGTGCCCCTTTTTTTTCCGGAAATCTTCAATTCTCCCATACATGTTTAATGCTTGTTATTACATATTCTTGTTTGCAGCTTTGATAAATAGGATCCTAATAGTATATTGACATTTTCCAGTGGCCACTAGAAGGTCATACCATGTTTTCTAAATAATCTTCTTTTCTCTTGACTCTTTGCCAACAATTAAAGCATTTTTTTTTTGTTTGAAGCATATGGCAATTGAACAAGTGATGTCAGATCAAGATAGTGAAGATGAAGTTGATGATGACATTGCAGATTTTGAAGATCGACGGGTATGCCTGATGATTCTGTCTTCATCTTCACTTATTTGCCAAATTGAGAGTCATGTTACTTAATAAAAAGTTGCTCTTTCCTTTCAATTTATGTGGAAATAGTTAAAAAATTTGTGATATATAATTTACTCTGTCATGAGTTTGTTTCTTGATTTCTTTACGCGCTTTTTTGCTGCAAAAGAAATTTTTTGTCTGGCAAGAACTTGGACAGGTTATAATCCCTAACTGCATGTGGCATGGACATTAACTGTCCGTTGAAGGATCATCTATGAGTTACTAAGAAAACATGGCAAGTTTAACTGATTAATAACGTGTTTCCTTCCTGTGCTTAGTTTCACTATGATTTATTGTTTATTGGACTGGAGATTGTGAAATTGTAATTAATTGGATGATATCATGATCATATGGGTGCCATTTTCATTTTCTATCCGTCAAATAGTAATTTGAAGCTCTTGACTTCTAATGTATTGGAATTCCCCTGTGCTTTATCATTGTTTTCTTTTCTCCCCAACCCACACTCTCCTTCATGCACAGTTGCACTCCCCTTTAGCTCCTGACCAATTGATTTGAAGGTTCTGTTGCTCAAATGAACCAAAAATTCTTTGATTTTGCAAATAAAATAATTATCGTTTCAAAATATGTGACTTTTCCAGGCCTGAGTTACACTCTTGAATGAAATGCTTTCATTATGTTTCTGTTAGTAACTTGGAAAATAATAAGAAATTGACATATTACAGATGCTTGATGATTTTGTTGATGTTAGCAAAGATGAGAAGCAGCTTATGCATCTTTGGAACTCCTTCGTGAGAAAGCAAAGGTAGTTATAGCTTACCACGTTAAGTGTTCTGTTATTTATTTATTGTTTAATTTATCTATTCAGTTCTTTTGCATTATTTGTTCATTCCGTTGAGCTTTTGTTTGACAAGATTTTGAGGGGAGCCAATGGCATCTGAAGTGTAACTCTTAATGCTGTTTGTATCTGATCTGACCTTTCCTTGATAGCTGAAACGCAATATCTCCTTTGTGGCAGGGTCTTGGCAGATGGTCATGTTCCTTGGGCTTGTGAAGCATTTTCCAAACTCCATGGACAGGAGCTGGTCCTTTCTCCAGCTCTGTTTTGGTAGATATCCTCGCATTATTTTTGCCCTTGTGCCTTACTCTTGATTTGGGTCAAGTTCTTGCAACTTGTACTGCTAAACATGTGTTTAAGGAAAAAAACTATTGTTTACTCATTATACTGGCAAATTTTTCACGATGTATCTATAGATTAGTGTTCCCTTCTGCATAAATGAACCAATATATGACACAAATCTATTATAAAGAAAACTATTTTCTTTAGTTATGACTGTCTTACATGTTAATTTTGAATCTTGGTTCTTACTTAATTGCATTTTGCTTCCTGTCATGTTGTTGTGTTAGTTCATATAAACCTTTTTTAAGTTGTAAACTTCTATTGTTTTCTGCTATCTGTATTTTAACTATCAATTATTTATGGGCTTAGGTGTTGGAGGCTATTCATGATAAAACTCTGGAATCATGGCCTTCTTGATGGCAGCACAATGAACAACTGTAATCTGATTCTTGAAAGATGTCAAGATGAGGGATCAGATGTTGTTAAAAGCTGAAAGAGGAGATGGGTAACTACTTCAGCGCAAAGAGTACAAACAAGAGAATTTCTTTATTTGTCTCCTGTAACCCCATTCTTTCTTTTCCCTTTATACGTCTTTATTTGTATTCTTTCCCCTGCAAAAGAAGGGACGAGGGGGCTACCTTCTCGTCGTTGGTAGTTTTATTCATTACGGGTCTCCCAGTGTTAGCATTATTGACATAATTCATGCCATTTATGCTTCCGAGATCTGTAGGTGTAAAACTTGGTGTAAAACTAGCCACTGATCGAGTTAAGCTCTGCGCATTGTAAAGCTACTGTTGATTTGATATAATTCCTGCTGACGGGGAGTTCCGTTTCTCCTATATCAAGAATATTGAGGAGCAAGTTAATGTTATCTTTTCATCATCAAAATGCAGCACTTTTTCAAATGGTTTCAATTCGAGAACACTCATCACTGATTGCCGGCTGCTCAAAAGCTAGCTTGGGTACTCCTTTACGTCCACGCCTTGGGTTTCTTACCATGAAAGAAACACAAGGTGGTGTTTCTGTACCTTTCCCTATCAGGAAAAGGACCCGAGAAACAAAACTCTTTATCATACCTGAACTCGAAAAAGAGTCTCTTCGGACTGATTATAGAAATTTTCTGTATCAAACAATAAGACCTAAAGCCCACTGCTGCACTCTACAGCTTTGAAAGAAATTAAGATTAAACAACAAGAGAGAAATTCAACACGATAAAGTCTCTAACATTTTATGCTAAGCACTCAGAGAAAGGATGCATCCATACAAGAAGTCAACATAAAACTCAAACAATGCCGCACTCATTTCACTTCTATATCCTGAGTTCCTGTCTTTCAATCTTCCAACATAAAATGATTGCGGCAAAGAGTACTTGAGGGTATCAAGGCACCAAAATACAACACAAAAACTGTATAACAAAGTCTCACAAAATTGTCTCTCAAACCAGCATATATTAAACTAATAAACGAAACTTCACTAAAACACAACGGTCTAAACCTTAGCATAAAAGATAGTTGAGCTCTAGCTATCTTTGCCAGCCCCCGGAGACAAACCTGGAGGTGGCAAAGATGTTGCAACACTTATCATCTTCAATCATTAGAGGGTTCAACATTCAAGTCAGGAAGTGCGAGGTTTGCTGGGCTAACATCTCGAGTCGGGTTATTATAAGCTTCATTTATCGCCGTAGCTGTAGAAAAAACGGTGTATCTTTCAGTGAGACAAAAATGAATAAAAGGGCTTTCAAAAGTGGAAGCTAGAGAACGACCTGGAGCAGTCACTGCAGCTTCAGGCTCAATGGCGCGTGCCACCAAGGACTTCTGTAGTCTGATAGCAGTTGGAAACATCAATGTGTTGAAAGAGGCTAAATCCTTCATCAAGGCACTATCAATGGGGAAAAATCCATATTTTTGGGTCCACATTTGAACGAGTTCAGGCACGGATGGAATAACAAGATTTTCCACCTTAAGAAAGCAGAGAGCCTGGAAATTAAACCAGCAATATTAGAACTTGTCCCAAGAATGTCAAACATGAACAGATTAAGCAAGTAGTTTAATTATGTGACAGTGAAACTGTTTAGAAGAATGAGAATATGTATGCTTAATTATATAAATTAAGAACTATTATCATTGTAGGAGAAAAGGTAGTGTTTTAACAAAACGGTACTTACAGACTCGACAGCAGTTAGTAGTTTCTGCAACATTCCTTTGCCCCTGTACTTTTCACGGGTTCCAACAAATGGCATCTCCGCTACCTTGTTTCCATGCACTCTATATCCAATGAAAATTCAAACTAAAATGAAGTGTTCATATTTAAAAAAATTTAGAGATCATGACTAAAAGTCTACAAATCATCAAACTAAGATCGACATGTCTTTAACTTTTTATTACTGAACACTAAAGATCAGCAACTCAAAAATTCAAAAAAAAAACTTTCAACATGAGTCAATATATTCATACTGTGATTATAATATCTAATTTTTTTTTTTTAAATATAGTTATTTTTTTAAAAAAAATTGTCTCTAATTTTAATTACTCCACCAAGAAAAAAAATATAGGTAGGTATTGATGGGATACCTTATGGATGCAACAGAAATGATTTCATCATTCTTTTCCACAACAGCAGTGAAGAAATACCTAAAATTAATCCGCTTTAGGTTAGACCTGAAACACAGAATTCACAAAATAAGCTATTTCTACCTCAATATGGGTGGGCATTAATAACTATTTTCTTCAAATATTTGTGCAACCACAAGCACCACATTATACCCCAAAAAAAAAAAAAAATGACTACTTCACTCAACCAAGAATATTGTAGCAGGACTAAGAGAAATATCATCATTGTAGAAGGCTTTTTCAAGTAAAATAATTACTTGAAATTATTTTCTCCACAAACACTTGTAAAGAATAGTATTCTTTTAATAAGAATTCGAAATACTTTTTCTGATTTCAGAAATATGAATATTGAATCTAGCTATTTCAGTGAAATTATGTAATATGGTGCTCACCCGCGATTGTAGACAACACTCTGGACCAGATTAATTCCTGTATGGCGGTCAACGTTTGGCAAGAAAAATTCATCCATGACAGTCCATGCAAGAGCAACTTTGCAGTTGTTTTCTACCATCTTATGCACATCATCAGTAGTACTTTTAAGTACTGCATTTGGCCCAGGAACTGCTTCCGATGTCGACCGCCGGAGGAGAGTCCAAGAATATCCATTGTCTAGCTCATTTCTTACTCCAATCATCTTCTGAAGCTTCTTGAATGTCTTTTATTTACACAACTTTCAGGTCAGTCCAACTCTCATACGTAGAAATAACTTGCAATGCTCGACGTCGCAATTAAAAATTACGATCGACAAAGAATAGTTATGAATTCAACAAGTAAGGGATATATCAAATCTTTGCACAAATTAAAAGAACTTGCAGAACATATATATATATATATATTTGCAGAAAGAAGTACCTCTCCACAGCTATAGCCACAAAATACATTTGAACAATTGAGATCTAACTGGTTGCTTCCAATAACACATTCCCAGTGAACTGTATAGCAGGTACACAAGTTAGAGCTTCTATAACAGAAAAACATATTAATAGAAGCATGGCATACTTCTCTTAAACAAAAAATAAATAAACAAACAAAAGGAAATGCCTATAAATTTAAAACTACCAGGCCTTGTTTAATATTTCTCCCGAATCTACTTCTCAAACCCAGGAAATATTTAGACAAGAAGTTACTATTTTTGGAACAATTTCAGCCCAATATCTGGGCACCCCTTTAAATTCATAAATTTCTCTATATTTCTGATAAGTTTTCTTTCTTCTTTGCATTTTGTATTTATGTTTTATTGATATAGTTCTCTTGTTTTTGCCATTTTTTTTATAAGAAGAGAAAATTATCCCGTTCTAATTATAAATGCTGGCCAAAACCCTAAGTGGAAGGTAAGTTAAAATTCTCAGAAATAAAAGGTAAATAATATGAATCTCCAGTCAGAATACACTAAATATGACCAAGCTATATGCAGTGCTGTGTCTGCCTTAACTTATATGAATAAGAAGTGATTATGTATTTCCATTCTTATATTAATCTTATGGAAGCAAGTTTAGGTAATTTTGACATTTTCTCTATAAAGTTAAAAAAAAAAATATCTTGGCTTTTTGCAGTATTTTGCCGCCTAAAAATCAGTCAAATGTGACTCTATTTCTATTTTTAGACCAAAAACATATTTTAATTAGCAAACGGACCAAAAATATCTTCCAATAAAGGAAAATGATAATAACGTACATTTCTTCTCGCATAGTAAGCACACGCCTAATAATGGGTATAAATCAGTGCTGCTGCCACCACAATATTTGCAAATGCAGAAAGAGCACAACCAATCTCCTTGAGGTATATTCTGCATTTCGCCATTGTTAGAGCACAAATATGAAAACCAAGTTTTTATGCTTAATTGGCCTGATCATTTGATTCTGATTAAAACAAAATGCATTAATATAGATATGAAAGTGAAACTACTTGTATAGCTGCATATATATCTTACCTCCATGTCCACGCAGCTTGGATGGAACGTTGAGGGGCATCTTTCACAGCAAATCAAGTCTCCTCCATCTGCGCAAATCATACAGGCATCATCACTCCTGTCCTTAGCATTTCTTTGAGGCTGAATCATGTGATATCCACGGCGTGCCACTTCATCCTGTCGATTCCACGCCTTGATCATGGATGACAAGAGAGAACTCTGCAATCTGACGAGATAAATATTCTCATATGGCTTCTTCAGCTCACTTCTCTCAGCATGATCCTCAAACTCGTACACTGAAATCACCTTGTAGCAGCAGCAACACAGCACACCAGCCCTTGTGATTCTCCCCTCTAGCAGCACCGCACGCCGCTGCGGATCCATGTACCAGACTTGCTCGTTTTCTTCAATTATCGCCTTGTCTATCAGCCACGACAAGATAGTCTTTTCTCTTGCCTGTACTACTACTTCTCCGCTAGTGTTGGAACTAGTACTCCTCCGCCTCTGAAGCTGTTTCGAGCTTCTTCTTCTCCTCGTCGGCCTTGCTTGGAACCGGTCAGTTTGCCTCGCTCGTGCAGCACCTTGTTCAGCATTGTTGTTATTAACCTTTGGAGGACGTCCACGTCTTCTGGTCCCCACAGCGCCATTTCTGCTGGTACTTCCAATTTCTATCCCAGCAGGTGGTTCCTCCTGTGCAACCCGAGTAGCAGTTTGCATTGGAGTGCATGAATTCACGTCGCTGTTTCTTCGAGATTTTCTTTGTGGCCTGGTCCTTGAGTAGTCAGGATCAGAGAAACTAGAGTCATAACTCTCGTCTTCTGAAGAATTGCTTGAATATGTCAAGTAAATCCTTTTCTGCTTCCTTGTCCGCATCTTATATGCCATATTCTTGAATTCCAAGAACCCTCCCTGATGCTCCTTGCCAATCCTAGCTTGCTTGTCACCGTAGACAAATAACTGAAACAAAGAAAGCAATAGATTAACATAGAAAGTAGAAAAACCCCATGAAAAAGCAAATGCCCTAGTATAGAATACTAATAAAGAATCAAAATCATGCATGCATATATCTGTATCATGATCAATTCTTAGTTTTTCTTTTCCTTCTTTGTTCAGTTTTATAGTGTTCATGTAAAATCTGGAATAAAACAGCTAGCTTATTTATTATTTCAATTGATTACTGTTACATATTCTGCGTTTCTGTGTGCTGATATGCGGGCGTGGGAAGTCGATCTTGCTTGGAGTGAGTAAATGAGGGAGAACAAGAAATAGATTTCAACAAAAAATAAAAAAATAAAAATCTCACTAATTGGAAAAAAAAAACCATAAATTTTAAATCATAAATTATATTAAGTGAAACCTCTCTCTTAATCTATGGTATCAAATATTTATGTGAATTTTGCAAGTAATAAATCTCTAACTAACTCTCTCGATATCTCATTTCAGAAATTCTTTTATTTTTTTAATTCTAAAACTTAAGAATGAAAACCTGAAATCATTTTTAACTTATTGTTTAATTCGATATTTTGATGAGGAAATTTAGTTTCGATAAAATTTTAATTAATAAAATGGCATTTTATAAATCACCACCAAAACTCCGCCACCCCCACCAAAAATAAAATGAGATAAAATTAAAAAACACACACACAATTGAATTTTTTTCTCAATTAACTTCATCAATGTAAAAACTGAAAACTTTAATTCTCTTAACATTCTCACAATTATTTTGAAGCAAGTATTAAGATTTTTATATCAAACTTGAATTTGAGTTATACTCAATAGACTATATAGTCAAACAACATAAAAAGACTAAAAATTTTGAAATAAAATATTGAATATTATAGGAGAAAAATATTTTTTTTTTCAATCATTATCAAATTTAATACTTATGTTAAATTTATTTATAAAAAATCTTTTTTATATATTTTATTTTATACATAGACCACTTGGAGAACTAGTATAGGTTTAAAATTTATCATGTATACATAAATGAGCTAGAGCAGAAGAGAAGAGACATAACATAAAGATAAAGCATTATATCTTTTAAAATAATTATATATATATATAATAATTATAAATATATATAGAGTAAAATACTCAAATTTTGACATTTTGAACGCAAAAACAAATTTATTTTTACCCCACAATAGCCATTTATATGATCTATTAATTGTTGGGGAAATCTACCAAAAATTTACTACCTTTATAGGTTAAACAAAAATTCATAACAATCTATAACACATAATCTTATATATATCTCAAATTCTCGATAAAGAATAAATATTACCCAAGATATTTGTACGAAAGCCACCGATAATTTAGATTCTTGGCATGTGTATAATTTTCTTCACATTTCAGGTACCGATCATCGAGAATGAATGATTATCGACAAAACCTACACAACTTGAAATCGTTAGATTTAAAATTTTAAAAACATTATATGAATAATATGTCATGGTAAACAAACAACCTATATAAGGATCAGTTGACAATAAAGAGCCTGGAAAAATAAGGCTAAATCAAGAGAAAAAATTATGGAATTGTTTGGTTGTATAGAAGGCAAAGCTGGTTTGTGATATTGGAGAGATTAAGAAACCACTTACTTATCTATGCTAAAGATCGATGGTTAAGGGGTTGGCAGAGAGAATAAGTGAGAGCGAGTGAGAAAAGAGGAGAAGAGTACAATATATAAAGTGAGCATAAATGATCATAAAAAAGACAGAGTAGGGGAGTGGTAGCAAAGGAGAAAGACACGAGGCAATGGGGTTAAAATTGCAT
This sequence comes from Bursera palmeri, assembly GCA_026225775.1. Taxonomy (NCBI): domain Eukaryota; kingdom Viridiplantae; phylum Streptophyta; class Magnoliopsida; order Sapindales; family Burseraceae; genus Bursera; species Bursera palmeri. Next base: position 87,423 of record JANKKB010030206.1, read on the forward strand.
GCAAGGTCTGTTTGTTATATAGGCAGGCAAGCTCTGTGTATGAAATTTCTTTGAAATTGTCGAAAATTATTTTCATAACTTTTTTCTCCTGGAAACAAATGTTTGATTACACTTCACTATGTGTCTCAAGTAGTCAAAGACTAACCCTAACACAAACAATCAACTAAAAACCATTTGTGTTTTCTAATTACATTTATTTTTAAATTATCACGGATGTCTTATTTTAGTTAGTTGGAAACATTTGTTTCCATTTACCACAAAATTTTTAATTATGAAAAAGGAAAAAAGTGTCATACGGAATCTACCTGCATTTAATGATTGCATTTACTTTTAAACAAGCAATAGTAGTCAAACCTATTAGAGCCCGCTACGCGTCCACGATAATATGATGCCATTCAATTATGTCAAATATCATTATATGGTCTCATCAGTGATAGTATTATTAATTAATAA